>JAJSOF020000035.1:21940170-22069310 GCA_025594305.2 Periplaneta americana
ACGCATTGTATTCTTCACCTGACATAATTAGGAACTTTAGATCCAGACGTTTGAGATGGGCAGGGCAAGTAGCACGTATGGGCGAATCCATAAATGCATGTAGAGTGTTAGTTGGGGGATCGGAGCTTCAGAACAGTAGCCAATTAAAGAAATGACACTTCTAAATAGTTCATTCTCTATTTGTAATATTTTTTTACCCTTAAAACTAAACAAAAAAGGTATTATACTAACAATTTCAAATTAGCATAACTCTGAAAATATTGAGATTAGGTCACATGTTTATATGACTTTTTTGCTCAGAATGTCTTCGGAAATAAGCTCCGAAAGGGACGGTAAATCCTCGTGAATCACCCTGTATAATTTCGTTTTATGTAATTTAAATTTTCATAAAGTTTCCTGAATCTCTTAGTTTTGGATTTGCCATATAATTTTCTTCGAACATTTTTTCGTTGTACTTCTTATTGGTGTAATGACCAAGTACAGTACATAGCATAAACAATATGAGTGGGTGAATAGTAAGTATGTCAATAACTTCAGAGGTTGTTCTTTGAGGTATTTCAAACAAAAAGTTTAATACAATTTTACTCGTTTTTGGTTCCTTTTCGAGACAAAAATGTTTTCATAGTGTGTTTTGAGAAGGCCACTGATACATTAGTATAGCAGTGATAGTTTACATTAGTATAGTTCTTGGCTTATATAGATAATAGCACATAATTGTTTATAGAGATATTACAGAAGTTATTAGAGAAGCATAATAAAAATGAATGAATGAATGAATGAATGAATGAATGAATGAATGAATGAATGAATTAATTAATTAATTAATTAATTAATTAATTAATTAATTAATTAATTAATTAATTAATTAATTAATGGATGGATGGATGGATGGATGGATGGATGGATGGATGGATGGATGGATGGATGGATGATAGATAGATAGATTTATTCGTTTCATAATATTCTTACATTTGCTTTATAGCATAGAATAAAGAACATGTCCAATTCTTACGTTTAACAATAAAATGCAATACATATAAAATGCAAATATGAAATATGTACAGAATTAATACCTTAACAACAATAATATTTTATACAATGTAATATGTTTACCATTTAATAGTATTATAATATTTACACAGTACTGTGAAAATGTCAAGAATTCATCTACAGAATAGAAAGTGTGAGATATTAAGTAATTTTTTAGTTTTACCTTAAATAATGCAGGGTTTTGGCTATGATTCTTAATGTCTTCAGGAAGACTATTGAACATTTTTATCGCCATGTAACGTACTCCCCTTTGAAAGCATGATAAATTTGATGATGGCGTATGAAAATCATTCCTTCTGCGGGTATTTATACTATGTATAATGAATGAATGAATGAATGAATGAATGAATGAACGAATGAATGAAGTACATTTATTGATAAATAATAATTATACAAACTCATGTACACAAGATCCTTCGCACTAGCCCGTACGGCTAGAAATTTATACAAAGAGTGCAAATTGTGTTTAATGATTTATTTAAGTATGGGAAATACCCGGAAATTTGGGCTACATCCATCATTTATCCAATCTATAAATGGAAATAGGATTTGTCGATTAGTTCCTATTCTTTCTCATATAATGAAAATAAATATTAAAACACAAAATAAGGGTTCGATTGGATCTCCAGGCTCATATAGAGGCGTGGCCTTACTACCTACAATGGGTAAAATCTAATGAAAAATCTTGTGTGAAAGAATGAAGGGGTGGGTGTCTGGGCATAGCAAAATTTCAAAATTTCAGATGGGTTTTATGGAAGATCGCAGCACAGTTGACAACATATTTATTTTGGATTCACTGAAACAGAAACGAATAAAAATTATTAAAGGATATGATAAAAATTCATAGACGTTCAACATAGAATCTTTTAAGTATCGTGACAGAGATAATTCAAGAAGTATCACAACCCACAAAAACGTAAAGATATAGGCTACTTTATTTCCAGAACCAGCCAAGAAGAGTTTTAAGAACACAGTATACTTTTCTTTGAACCCAGGACATGAGAATCTTCACACATACAACAATGTCTACATGCAAATCCGCTATGAATTGCTAGGGAATACAGTCATCATCGCATGAGGAGGCTATATACAGCCGAGTAAACTCTATGTACACGCTAACGGAGCTTTACAACTCGGGGAGAAAGGTTAGTTTGTTGTTTGTATGTTGCAGGTTTATTGTCAGGGAACCGTGGGTGTATGTGGGATACCCACTCATATGCATGAAGACTTTGCTTTGTTTCATTGCTCTACATCTTTACAGCCCTGGTTTCTATTTTCGGTTAAAAAAAGGTTTATTTTACATGAATTCAACTTCCGTGTATACGGACAACAGTGGTTGAAAGTTGATAACGCTGTCATCTTTATATGTGTACCTACATATTACTCAAAGGATCGCCAGACAGATGAGAGATGAGTTCTGTTTCTAGCAAGTTCTGTGATAGACTAGTTATTATGGAAAAAAGTCGACAGGAAGAAGGTTCCTTTAAGAACATTTCGGTATAGTATTAATACCACTAAGTTTCCCTTGTCCGTCCTTCCGTTCATCCGTCCGTCCGTCCGTTCATCCGTCCGTCCGTCCGTCCGTCCGTCTGTCCTTCCGTCCATTCATCCATCCATCCATCCACCCATCTATTAATCCATCCATCCATCCACCCATCTATTAATCCATCCATCCATTCACCCATTCATCCGTCCATCCATCCATCCATCCACCCAACCACCCATCTATCCATCCATTCATCAATTCACTCATGCATCTATACATCCATCCATCCATCCATCCATCCATCCAACAATTCAGCCATCTATCCATCCTCCATCAATTCATCCATCCATCCATCCATCAATTCATCTATTCATTTATCCATCCATTCACTCATCTATTCTTCCATCCATCCATCCACCCATTCATTCACCCATGCATTCACCCACCTATTCATTCATTCATCCATCCATCAATTCATCCATCCATTCATGCATACATCCATCCATCCATCCAACCAGCCATTCATTCACGCAATTATTCATCCATCATTCCATTCACCCATCCATCTATTCACTCATTCATCTATCCATCCATTCACTCATCCATCCATTCACTCATACATCCATCCATCCATCCACTCATCCATCTATTCATCCATCCATCCATCCAGCAAGCCATCCATTCATCCATCCATCCATCCAGCAAGCCATCCATTCATCCATCCATCCATCCACTCATCCATCCATCCAGCCATTCACTCATCCATACATCCATACATTCACTCATCCATCCATCCATCCATCCTTCCATCCATCCAGCAAGCCATCTATCCATCCATTCACTCATGCATCCATCCACTCATCCATCTATTCATCCATCCATCCACTCACCCATCTATCCATCCATCCGTCCATCCATCCAGCCATTCATTCACCCATCTATTCATCCATCAATCCATTCACCCATCCATCCATCCATCTATCCAGCAAGCCAGCCATTCATTCAACCATCTATTCATCCATCCATCCATCCACTCACCCATCTATCCATCCATCCGTCCATCCATCCAGCCATTCATTCACCCATCTATTTATCCATCAATCCATTCACCCATCCATCCATCCATCCATCTATCCAGCAAGCCAGCCATTCATTCACCCATCTATTCAGCCACCCATCCATCCATTCATCCATTCACCCATTCATTCATTCATTTATTCATCCACCATCCATCCTTGCATCCATCCATCCATCCATCCATCCAGTAACAAAAATAAAATAAATAAAAATTAAAAGGAAACCAAAAACTGAAAAATAAAAAAGTATAAAAGCTACCAATCGATGGAATGATTCCTTTTATATATATATATATGTATATATATATATATATATATATATATATATATATATATATATACAGTATAGTACATATACATATGTATATTTATCCTAGGTCCATAGACTATACAGAGTGAACGTAATATAACGGCGGCGGATTGAAGGGGCAATAGGATACATTAAAATAAGTAAAACGGCTATCAAGCGTTTTGTAATTAAGTGCATTGTTAATTAGACAATTAGGCTGAAAGTCTGCGTAGGTTGGCAACAGCGCATTACTGACTCATTTACGAATGCACACGAACTCAGATATGAATAGCAGCATTCCGCCCCTTAGTCATTGCAGTAGGGTTGCCACACTTCCTATTGACAGGAATTGACGGTACGTTTTAATTGTTGTATTTAATTTCGAAGAAAACTGTCCATTCTATTTAAAAACTGCAAAGATGTAAATCATCCCTTATCAGTTGCTCTAATGATAAGAGTAAAACTCACAATCGTACGGATAGTACTTGAAGAGTCCACTGCAAGAATGATGGATGTCACTTTTTTGTCGAAAATGAACCAAAACTGTCAATGCATAGCTTAAGACATATAGAATGTACATAGAGAGTTATATGGCATTAACACTGATAGTCATTGTCCAGTAATGATAGGAAAATCACAGTTAAGCTTTGAGCGCTAAGCATTTCAAACTTTCAATTGCTTCTCCTTCAAAATGTATTCCAAATGACATCCATCATTCTTGCAGTGGACTCTTCACTTATCTAGTAAAACAGTGTTAACATTTAGGGGAATACTAGTTTTTTTCTGACTATGAGGAAAGTATTCATTTCAGACCTATTTGGTATTTGAATTTTTTTGTTGTTGTACTCTATCCAAAGAATACCCTGTATATTTTGCATTTTTCACTAGATGGGTACAGAGTGGGACTTCCATGTCGTGAGGTTGGCATGACGTTTCCACCTAAACCAAAACAGGGGCAGCACACTCACAATCGAATATCGTCACCTATTCGGGATTTGAACCTACAACCGCGATTTCCAAGAAACGTGAAAGCTATGCTCCCTGTTCAAACACTACATTGTATACTCTTTTGTATATCTTATAAATAAACATAATTTTCTCGTCTGATATGCATTGAACTACATTAATTATGTTTAATTGTCGAAAGCTTTTTCTAACTCGAATCATCGGCAGGGCGTGTGTTTCCTTGGCGACGCGGGCGCTCTGCTGGTCCAGATAGCATCACCGCCTCCGCCTTGATGACCGTAATTAACAGGTGTGGCACCTGCAACAGGAATATTGATGACGCGGGAGGCAGACGTACGGACAGACACAATGTGTGCTGGTCAGCTGTGGGTGGACCGCAGTCCAAGACAACACTTCTTCTCAGTTCCATTATCATAATTACTTTCTTCTCACTCACTTTATTTATTAGCAGGCCCTACATACTCGTATATTTTTGTTGTTCTTTCATTTAGTTATACCCATCAACCATCTTCCATCACCCTTATTTATTTATTTAATTATTTACTTATTTATTTATTTATTTTTATTTACTTATTTATTTATTTACTTATTTATTTATTTATTTATTTATTTATTTATTATTTATTTATTTATTTATTTATTTATGCATTTTTTATTTATTTATTTATATTTTTATTTACTTATTTATTTATTTTTATTTACTTATTTATTTATTTATTTTTATTTCTTTATTTACTTATTTATTTATTACTTATTTATTTATTTACTTATTTTATTTACTTATTTATTTATTTAATTATTTATTTATTTATTTATTCATTTATTTATTTTTTCTTTATTTACTCATTTATTTATTTTTATTTACTTATTTATTTATTTATTTATTTATGTATTTATTTATGGTTTTATTTATTTATGTATTTATTTATTTATTTACTTATTTATTTATTTATGTATTTATTTATTTATGTATTTATTTATTCATTTATTTTATTTATTCATTTACTTATTTATTTATTTACTTATTTATTTATTTACTTATTTATTTATTTATTTGTTTATTTATTTATTTATTTATTTACTTATTTACTTATTTATTTATATATTTATTTATTTATGTATTATATATTTTTATTTATTTATGTATTTATTTATTTATGTATTTATTTATTTACTTATTTATTTATTTACGTATTTATTTATTTATGTATTTATGTAGGTATTTATTTATTTATGTATTTATTTATTTATTTATTTATTTATTTATTTATTTATTTATTTATTTATGTATTTATTTATGTAATTTATTTATTTCTTTGTTTATTTATTTATGTATTTATTTATTTCTTCTTCTTCTTCTTCTGCCTGATATTTAGTGTTATGGCCACAGTAGGTATTTATTTATTTACGGTCTATTTAAAATTTTGCGCCATCTCTTAGCAGGACGGTCCACAGATCTTTGGCCGTGTGGTACATAATCATAAATTGAGGGGTTTGCCGGAAAAAGGGCTTATACGTCAATAAGGCGAATTGAGATACATGCAATCTAAGATTTTAAAACGCACCTGAATAAAATGTTATACATGCAGCCCTGTCCTGCAGGTATATTTATTTATGTACAATCAAAACAAAATTTCGCTACTATAATTGTTCACTACATTTTAAACCGTTTTCCCTAAGAAGGGCGTATAGGTCTATCCGTCTTTCTTCCGGCAAAGCCCTCAATTGCCTTTGGGAGTCTATTACTCATTCTTTCCAAATGATGTTTCCAATTAGACTGATATTGAACAATGTAATCTAAAACTGGTTGAGTTTTTAGTTCCTTTAAAATTTCACAATTTCTTTTCAGATCCCATTTAGTATAGCCCGCTGTTCTTCGCATGAATCGCATTTCACAAGCCGTTATTCTGCTTTTATCTGCTTTCCTCAGTGTCCATGCTTCGCTGCCATAGCTGAGCATCGGCCGTGCCAATGTGTTGTAGAGACGTATGCGGGTGTGTTTCTGAACCAAGGATGGTTTCATCACACTATTTATAATGCCCATATCTCTTGTGTTTATTAATTTTCTGTGATATGTCCAATTCTTCAAAAATGTAAAGATTTTAACCTAAATATGGGAAACTATTACATCTTCATAATATTTTATTATCGAGACAAATTTTACATTGTATAGGGTATTTCCCACAGAATGCCATAATTTTTGTTTTATCTGTTGAAATTTCCATATTGTATGTGGCTGCTACTTGCTGCAAATTATATATTGACCTTTGGAGGTCGTCTTCTGAAAGTGCTAATAATACCAAATCATCTGCAAAGAGAATTGAATCCAATTTTAGGTGTCTGTTAATTTGTATATATCCATGGCGAGTTTGCTTCCATTCTTTAATTATTCGGTTCATATAAATAATAAAGAGATCCACATCCTTGTCTTACACCAGTATTGATGTGTGTCCAAGATAATAGCTTACCATCTTGTTTAATTGCTATTTTATTTTGGTTATATATGTTATGAATATTGTGGATAAACTGTTGTGGAACATTGTCGTCTATTAAAATTTGTAATAACCTTGATCTGTCTACTTTATCAAAGGCTTTCTTGAAATCCACAAATGCCATATGTGTCTCGATATAAAATTCTTTGTGTTTTTCCAATAATAGTTTCATTGTAAAATATCCATCTGTGCATGACCTCCCTTTACGAAATCCCATTCGTTCCTCTCCAATGATATTGTCATAAAATTTTGATGATTATATTATATTGGCTTATTCATTCATTCATTCATTCATTCATTCATTCATTCATTCATTCATTCATTCATTCATTCATTCATTCATTCATTCATTCATTCATTCATTCATTCATTCATTTATATCTGCTACATGACATGAGATCATTCATCACAAAACTCCAATCAAATATAGTAAATAACAAATAACGAATACAGAAAGGACTTTGGATTAATATCCCATCTTATTTCTTGCTAAATTTAAAAAGAATAATATTCAATCATATGAATTATCTTTAATGCAAATTATGCAATTATAACTTTACATCGTATTTTAAAATTGTTAACGTTTTCGCCAATCTAGTATGGCATCTTGAGACATTAGTAACTAAAGATATCTTGTGAAAAAATATTGCATCAAAAATGTAGTGAAAGATTTTCACATAATATCAAAGTATAGATTGTTGACGTCGATATTAGAAAACATTAAAAACGGTAAGACACTTAAGTGTACCAATTAAAATCACGAATTTCAAATATGCATAATTAACTGGAATTGTGTTAAGTAACCATATCATACTTACTTACTTACTTACTTACTTACTTACTTACTTACTTACTGGCTTTTAAGGAACCCGGAGGTTCATTGCCGCCCTCACATAAGCCCGCCATTGGTCCCTATCCTGAGCAAGATTAATCCAGTCTCTACCATCATATCCCACCTCCCTCAAATTCATTTTAAAATTATCTTCCCACCTATATCTCGGCCTCCCCAAAGGTCTTTTCCCTCCGGCCTCCCAACTAACACTCTATATGCATTTCTGGATTCGCCCATACGTGCTACATGTCCTGCCCATCTTAAACGTCTGGATTTTATGTTCCTAATTATGTCAGGTGAAGAATACAATGCGTGCAGCTCTGCGTTGTGTAACTTTCTCCATTCTCCTGTAACTTCATCCCTCTTAGCCCCAAATATTTTCCTAAGAACCTTATTCTCAAACACCCTTAATCTCTGTTCTTTTCTCAAAGTGAGATTCCAAGTTTCACAACCATACAGAACAACCGGTAATAGAACTATTTTATAAATTCTAACTTTCAGATATTTTGACAGAAGACTAGATGACAAAACTTCTCAACCGAATAATAACAGGCATTTCCCGTATTTATTCTGCGTTTAATTTCCTCCCGAGTATCATTTATGTTTGTTACTGTTGCTCCAAGATATTTGAATTTTTCCACCTCTTCGAAAGATAGATCTACAATTTTTATAGTTCCATTTCGTACAATATTCTGGTCACGAGACATAATCATATCATACTACGCTAAAATAAATGTACATGGATACTGTTGATCAAATGTGTATGTCACATACATATATTGCCATATTAAGAATCGTTTAGAAAGAATGCAAAAAATTGTGTTTGAATGTGTTACGTACATGAAAAATGGCTATCGACTATTATTTAAATATGATACAATCAACACACTTGAATAATTTCTCGTCCACATACAGTAGTTACATCGTAGTTTAATAAATAGACTTTGATATGATTGGTTTTAATTAAGTCTTATCTTGTTTTTGTAAAAATATGCATATTTAACAATTTTACACATTTTCATTTTTCTCTGTTACTTGTGGAATAAAACTTCACAACGGTTTCTGTTCTAATTAATGCATACCACCAACTGATTTTAACTCTACTCTCCAACAGACATTCATTAATTTCTACAGTAATTACTAGTTCATTAAATAAATTCACAAAAAAAATCATGAATGGAAAACATGGAAAAAGAACAGAAATGCAAGTAGATAATGAATTCAGGGGTGTACAGTGTTAGCTATCTTGTGTTTACATTCAACGGATGTAGGTAAATTCTCATTTTTAAATAGAACTATAAGTTATTGGAATGACCTACCTGCAGCGGTCTTTGAGGGCTGTCCTTCCTTAAGGAGATTCAAGAATAACTTAAAAAGTTGTGTATAAAGTGCAAATTAAAAATAAGGTTGCATTTAACATTTAATTTTTAAGGTGACATGTATTTATTTAGCCTGACGAGTTACTTCCTTGGTTTGAATTGTAAATTATTCAAAAATAGCGTGTAAGAGGGAATTAGACTAAAAATGTTTAGCTTAAATGTAGTTCTGTTTATAAGTATGCATAAGGATGTAATTATTTGAGTTATTTGAACTGTTGTATCAGTGAAGCGAGGTGAGCCAGTGAAGTTATGGTTTTACAGTGCAGTGAACAGTTCCGATCAGTGATAATTTATAGCGTCAATGAAATGTGTTCTATAGTGTCAGTGAAATGTGTCCTAAAGTGTCAGTGAAATGCGTCATAGTGCCACTACAGTGAGTGAGATGAGAGTAAAGTGAAAGACTATTGAAACTTATATAGGGTCTATATAAGTCTATATGTAGGTTGTATTGTAAAATGAGGTATTTTATGTTTTATTATTAATTGTAATTTTTGTATATATTATTTTAATGTACCGAAGTATATATGATATTTCCATGCAGATATTCTGCGACATCATATGATGAAAGAGTAATGGAACGGAGAAAAATTCTCTCCGGCGCCGGGATTTGAACCCGGGTTTTCAGCTCTACGTGCTGATGCTTTATCCACTAAGCCACACCGGATACCACCCCGTCGTCGGACAGAATCGTCTCAGATTAAGCTCCAACTCTTGGGATCCCTCTAGTGGCCGCCCTCTGCACTACGTCATAGATGTCTATGAACGTAGGACCGAAGTCCACACATGTGCTGAGGTGCACTCGTTATGAGTGACTAGTTGGCCGGGATCCGACGGAATAAGCGCCGTCTTAAATCACGAAGTGATTTACGCATATCATATACTCGTATATTATTTTAATGTACCGAAGTACATATGATATTTCCATGCAGATATTCTGCGTCATCATACGGTGTGGCTTAGTGGATAAAGCATCAGCACGTAGAGCTGAAAACCCGGGTTCAAATCCCGGCGCGCGGAGAGAATTTTTCTCCTTTCCATTACTCTTTCATCGTTGTAATTTTTGTGTTAAATTGTATTGTGTATTCTTATTGTATTGTGCATATAATTGTGCTGTGTATTGTATAATAATTGTATTGTGTATTGTAATATTATTGTGTATTGTTTATATTGTGTATATACCACTGTCACCGGGTGCTTGCCCACTTGCAGTGTAAATAAATACATACACATTCAACCAAGATGTAGTATTACTATTCTGAGTATTAGTAATAGAATTAAACAACCGCATAGACAGTGATTTTGTACAGCCCTGGGACATGAAACCAGTCATGGAGATGCTCTCTCTAACTTCTCTGTCAAGCAATAGTCTTTGACAGGTCCCCTCAATAATGGGAGGAGGGGGCCCAGACAGAATTTCAACCCCTTTAATGCGACTTGGCTTACCGTCAATCCAGCCAAGATTGATGATCTGGCCCGAAGGGTGTGGGCGTGGCGAAAGATAAAGAATTAAAATACTCGATAAGGTAGGAGAGAGGGGGAAGTCATTGAAGGGGGGGAGGAGGTGATAGTCTCTCAAAAATTCTGTTGCTTAAAATCTGATTGGCTAGAGATCTTGAAAAAGATTTTCAAGGTGATCATGTAAGGTAGGTGAAAAGGGGGTTGCGGCGGGGTAAAGGGGGGATGTGTACCACGGCTGACACGTTACAAGATACTGGATTCTGTGCGGACGAAAAGAACTGCGAGAACGAAAGAGAAATTATCATCAAAAACAATAACAAGCCAATGAAAGAAGTTTTAACTCTTGGAGAAGTTGGGAGAGGGGAGAAAATAAGAGAAGGTTGTCAGGACTTCGGAGGCCCCATAAAAGAGAATGTTCAGGCGGACAGCGTTAGACATTTCCCGCCCGACAGAATGGGGGTGGATGCTCTCACACACACAAAAAAGTCCCAATAAAATGTGTAATTAAATCCCCGCCGATTGTTTAAGGGTGGATGGCTGGACTCTCCGGCGCCAATTCGAAACTGGCGGCACCTTCTAAAGGGTCCTTCCTAGGGGTGGGGGCGGACTGCAGGCAAGGTGTTTCTCACAGATTTGCCGCCGCGGTTCTCAAAAGAGTGCCGACTTCATCACCCAGATCACAGCAATAGTCAATCATCATTTCTACACTCGTCTTCATTGTCATAATCACCACCACTGTCACTCATCCATCTAAATTTCGAACCCTGGACTCATTATGTAAGGTATTAAAGCGGCGGCGTCATACACGTTATCAAAAACATCTGCACCGTAATGTCACGTAAACACAATATGTTGTTGCTAGCATACGATATCCCACTATAACTAAAACTGACATAAGAAAATCGCTGTTAAGTTTTATTTCATCTGTTAGCCCTTTTTGTATCAATGTGAGTGTGATCAGTGTTGCCAACTCAGAATTCCATTTACCGCTGCACAAGCTCAAAAAAACCGCTAAACAGTAGTTGAAAAACTCAAGATTTTTCTTAACACACACTTCAAAATTTGAAATACAAACTATACAGTTTTAGGAACTGTAGAATTTTATAAAAATGTAGACTAAATTATGGAAAGTGTGTATCAGTTTGTAGGCTCTATGTTCTATGTAAAATCGTACGGACAATTAAAACTGAATATTTTGCATTCAGTATCACCTTACACCATTTACATCGGGCTTTTCAAGTATTACCGGCAACTTCTTCCACGCAATCTTTCAACACATTATGATTTTCCACACATCTCTAAACTTTTGTACGTTTGGAGTTTTAAGCGGCATATTTCTTCAAAATTGAATGAAGCAGATCAAGAATAATATACTGGACACTTCGGAAATTATCACATTCACAATCACACCAGTCGGTTCGAAATCTGATTTCACACTGAGCTGGAGACGTGCCTGCCAACAATGGGTCTGGTTTTAAGTTTTAAGTACGTCTGTGTTACATAAACTGCAATGCGGAATGATAAATTAAATAATATATAATATAAGACGACATTAAAATATATGGATCATATGAGGAGATAAAGAGGAAGGCATAAAATAGGAAAGACTGGAGAAAGCTGGGTTTGCAGTGAAAGACCTGCTCATGGACAGAACACTATGAATGAATGAATGAATGAATCATAATATAAGTTACCATAAATGCAAATTATAATTCAGTTCATTATCTACTCCTTATGATTAAACATATCAATTCATTTACAAAAACAATGCATACTTGATTAGACTAAGAGTTTAACGAATGTGTCAAACTGAAATACTGAATCCCACAAAAATTCCCCAGTTTTCCAAATGTTACAGTTATACAATAAATTACATCCTCATCCGAATGTTGATATTTGCAATATGAATTTCTCTAGATACAGAATTATTTGTTATCACATTTTACAGAATATTGTTGTTAGTTAATTTGAAGCTACTTTCACGCCTTATTACAATTTCTCTTTTTTTCTTTCTCTTTTTTCTATTATGTTTCAGTTTTTAATAAGTGTATGGTTCCTTTTCCTTGTTTATGTTTTATCAATTAATTTGTTAGTCGTGAACATTGTAATTGGGCTTTGCCTGTTATGTTCATCAACAAATGAATAAATAAATAAAATAAATAAAAAAAAACCTTATTTGTACAACAACACTGGATGAGGCAGGAAATGGACGTGGTTGTAACAAATCGAGTTAACATAAAACACTGATATTAAACTCGCACAATGAAAAATTGTGATAATACCATATTAATGGATGAAGACTTTGTGTCCACCCTGTATTTCCGTATACTATTAAGAAAACAAGTTTAATTACATGCCTTCTATCATGTTTGAAAATTATGAATGGTTATTCTGAAATACCTTGTATAATATTAGACTGAACTTAAAAATGGGCTAACCTCTAGGGATAAACTGTAAGTTTTATGTAGTGCCCACTTGTGTTTCTTAGACCTATTTCGAAATAAATATCTATTTAGTATCAAAGAACGCAAACAATTTCGATGTGGGTTGAGCCACTCTCCCGCTGAACTCATTCTAGACTTTATAAAGAGATGGCTAAGGCAAAGACAACAAATGGCATTATAAATTATTAGCACACAATTCCGTTATCTATCTCGAAGGAGGATCAAGATTTTAAAATTCTATTTGTGTTACACGAGAAACTTGTTCCACGGATTTTAATTAAACCTCAAAGCAGGGGGTCGTATTAATATTGATAAGCCAAGATAACATTATGGACGTAATTGTTTAAAAGCCTTCTTCCGGGTCAAAACTCTGGATTCTTGAGAGCCCACAACAAACAAAATGTGCTTAACGTGTCCTTAAATGGCGAAGACCTTGCAATTAGTAAGCTGGGATTACATATAAAGCAATAATTCATACACGGTAGTGCGCATGTGCACAAGGCGAGTCTAAACAAGGGTAGGAAAAATGTTCACTGTGTCGAAAATGTACGGCATACACGATTATGATCGACAAAAGCAGTGGCATGTATGAAAAAAGCACAGCAAAACTAAGACAATAGGCAATGATCATAAATGATTGAAAGTATTTTAATTTTGTCCTTTAAATTTATGAATATTTAAAGGGGAAAAAAAAACTAAAATTATTTCAGTCAATCATTATCATAACGCAATGTTCTCTTACATTGACTAAACATATTGGGAATTAAATCAATGGCTTTCCCAAAACGTGCAATAATATTTATTAATTTAATTGTATTAAGCTTTTTGTTTGAAATATCTCAAAGAATAACCATCTGAAATTAATGACATTAGTTTCGGTTCACTTTGTACAGTAGTGGCAAAAAAAAAAAAAAAAACCGAACCGACCCTTGTAGCTGTTTTCAGAGTCACAGATTCAAATTTTGCTAGTCACAAAACACATCCATCTTGTATAATTAATTTGTAATAATGAAATTTATTGCATTTGTTCGATTCTTACCGTCTTTTGTTTCCTTCAGTGCCTCAAACTTACAGACGAAAATACTTTGAGAGTTTTATTTTCATCTGACAAAGATAACTGCGTATTTTTAGATTAATTAGCAGTACATACCTCTGGCTTCACTATCCATATTGAAATTCCCACAGTTTGACACAATACACAGCACAGGATTCTTTTGTATCATCTACAAGGGTCGGTCCGGTTTTTTGCCACTACTGTACATTACATAATAGTACATTATGCAACGAGCCTATAATGATAGTAATTAAGAAGCGAGTATGGATGTTTATGAAACGAGCGCAAGCGAGTTTCATAATTTTCATACGAGCTTCTTAATTACCATTATAGGCGAGTTTCATACGACTTTTTATGCTCGACCATATTTCTAACTTGAAATTACAGTATTCAGATGTATACATTTTATTTGTATCTGACAAGATCGGAAGTGACCTTGTTCTAGGTCGTGAATTGTGAGATGTGCGCAGACGCGAAAATATTGATTTTTTCCGAGGAACAATAATGTCATTGACCTTGTGTAATCCCGTTAAACTTGGTATAACTTTGATTATTGAATTCGACATTGAAAAACGAGATGACAAATTGAATTTATTTGAATATTATTTACAATTAACGCTAATTATTATAGTAACAGAACATAACCTTCTGCGACAGTATTGGATTTCCAGCCTCCGTGATTTTTCGCTAATTCTCTTTCGATTGCATATCCGAGAATAATCGATACTTGCGGTTTTATAACGGTACAAAGCTGACTTGTCATTGGCTGAACACATGTAAGCTGAGTTATCATTGGCTGAAAACACCTGTACTTTAATGAGTAGGTGTACTTTAATGACATGCATTAAAGGACTGCTACCAGGTGTATAATTACTACATTTCGGTATGGTCGAGTATAAATTTATATTTGGTGTTATGGATAATGAAAAAACGAATATATTAAACATATTGTATTCATTTATACTGTTTTTAGAAATGGTTAGTAGGAGCAAGATAAATAAAATGCATATTAAAATTTCCTGATGATATGGCGATGTTAGCAGAAGAGGAGTTGATACCAGCGAATAGGGATTATAAAGAATGGACACTGAGCGAATTTTCCTGTGTTTTGTTTCTCTGTGCGCCAGCGTTTAGTTCTACTTTCAAGCGCTAGAGGTTAGTGTAATCCAGCATACGCAAATAATTGAGAATAGAGTTGAGACACAGGATCCAAACATCGCCTACCTTATTGCATAATCCAGTAACGCTTTGCTTCAAATAAATTCAAGTTAACAGCTTTTCTTTATTTCTCATTGACGAACTAGTTGTAATAATAATTTTTTACATTTCAGATATAATAAATTATATTATAAAATAATACATTATAAAATTATGTATCAAATTCGTTTTAATATTTGTATATAATATAATATAGGTATATGGTTTTACTTCTCATAAGAGTTTTGTTTTTCCATTCAGTGCTATCAAATCATTACATATTTTAATTGTTGTTGGGGTCAACGTCTCAACTCTCATTATAAAGGAACTCTAGAGTCTAGACATTACAGTTAATGACGGATTTATTATTTTATGGCTCCAATTTATTTTATTTGAGTACATAATGTACCTAGATGTATTAATTATATGTGTTATATTTCCGCTGTGTCGACTGCTAGCTGGTGTGATGTCAGCGCCAACTCTAGGGAGAAAGCAGAATCTCTCGCTTTAGCTGGCTTGAAGGTCATTGAAATCAGTCCGGCTACATCAAAGGTACCGACGCGAAGGTCCATTCTTTATAATCCCTATTCGCTGATGATACTAAGTGATATACAAGTGGAGTTAATTGACAGTTGTGAACAATATGGGATTAAGATAAATGCAAAAAAAGACGAAGACATGGTTATCGGAAGAAAAAATAAAGAAAGTAAACGTGCGAATTCGAAATAAGGCAGTGGAACAAGTGGACAGCTTCAGATACATGGTGTGTACTATATGTAGTAATATGAATTGCTGTCAGGAAGTAGAAAGGAGAATAGCAATGAGGAAGGAAGCTATTAACAGGGAATAAAGTATCTCCTGCAGCTCTTGTGAAAAAAAAACTAAGAAAGAGATTAGCGAAGTGTTTTGTGTGGAGTGTGACATTGTATGGAGCAGAGATATGGACATTACGACGAAGTGAAGAGAAGCAACTGGAAGCATTTGAGAAGAATGGAGTGTGTGAAGTTCAGAGACAAAATAAGAAATGGAGCTGTGCTAGAAAAAGTCGGTGAAGAAATAATAATGCTGAAACTGATCAGGAAGAGAAAAACAAATTGGAAGGGTCACTGGACAAGAAGAAACTAGGCCTACCTATTAAAGGAGGAATGGTGAAAGGAAAAAATCTTGATATCTGTATTGACTGAATCAACGACTATTTGCACTACAGCGATTGTTGAAAAAGATTTCGAAATTGTATACTTACTGAAGGATTGGCATGGCATGGATGTTGTTGACACTTCAAGTATGCAATTCATCATGCCATTTCTTAAGGTGTTGTAGAAACGTGGGAAAACTATTAATAACTTAAATTGTCTCACAGAAAGACATGTGTAAATGTAGATAACTGTGGACAATGGTTGTTTTAAGTAAAAATACTTTATTGTGGCTGAAGTGTACCTCTTTCAATCTTCTTTTTCTTTATTATATCTGTTTCTTCTCCTTTCGTTGCTTACGTTTCTTCCATGAGGTTACTTCTGCACCTAGAGATGATTCCATAACTAATACCGACTTAAAGAACGCAGAACTTTACATTCTTTGTCTTTACTCTTTCGAATTCTGCACACCTTAACACCAAATTACCTTTCGTCTCGTTTCTCTTATCTATACTCTAACCACGACGTAAATACCAGATCACTTATCTGTGACACGCTAAGTATACCTCTTCATAGAACATCTTGTTATTCATCATCTTTTACAGTATCCACCTCGCGTCAATGGAATTCCTTGTCACAAAGTATTAGGAGCTGCAAGACAATAAACACCTTTAAGAACAGCTTAAAAGATAACCTTATTAGCATTTCACTCCAATCATATTGATTTAAAGTATCACTGACTACATTGTTACTTCTTTCTTTTAGACATCATCCTGATTGTGCTGTACTTTTCAAAATTGTCTCATAATAATCTCTTTCTATTATCTAATATTATTTGAAATATATTAACAACATTCTATGTATTTTAGCTTAACTCTGCTACACAGTTTATTTCAGTGTTTAATTAATAGTTCATAGTATTTTGTTGTTTAATTCGTAAATAACTCTAATCTAAATCAAATTGTTGAATTCTTCGTAAGTTCATGCATATGTATATACTCTTTTTGCTGGTTGAGTGGAAGAGAAGGCCTTACGGCCTTAACTCTGCCAGGTAAAATAAATCATTATTATTATTATTATTATTATTATTATTATTATTATTATTATTATTATTAATACAACAATTTACGTGCCAAAAGAATTTTTCTCTGAGGTGACTTTTTTCGGCAATATATTACAGTTTAAAATTGTATGGATAATTGTTTCAAGATGATACGAATAGGATATTCTTAAATCCTACCATCGTCTTACAAGTATTTTGATATGATAATTAATACTTGTGTAATATTATCTACCCTTTCTGTGCTTTAATGACAGTGTTATAAAATTTTTGATTGGCGGAGGAAGAAACATTTACCTAACGCATAATAATAACTATATCATAATATATATTAAATATCTGGTTCACATTTCATTAAGAAATTATCATTAAGTCAGGCAGAGTGTCTTTGTGCCCCTTGTCAAGACATTTATAGCTTCAAAGAAGGGCAACATACCTCGCGTTATACTTTGAATGCCATTCAAATCGCAATAAATATAGAAGATCCGGCAAACTTTGCATTTTTCCCTGTCTATGTAAAAACACTAGCGCAATAAAATTGTCTTTAAAACAAAAGAGACCAGGGGAACGTTGTTTACCGTAGTTTACAACATCTTGTAATGTAATATAACTTCAAAGGTAGTGGCTTCGAACAATGTATTGTTATATTCAGTGTATAGAGAGATGTTTCATCGTACATAATTATACTTCCGTGTGTAAAAACAAGTGAAGTTCGATGTTGAGAGAGCAAAATACACCGTTCCTTCTTGCGTTTCCATGGCAATATTGCGTTATTATTCCGGATCATTATCTATTAACATGGTAACGGATTGCATATCAAATAACATGTAGTACGTTTTTTTTTCCATCAGAGAGAATATCAGTTGGTATCTCATAAAAACTCACAATGAAAGGAAATATATTATTATATTTTCAAAAATGTTGTAAATCGTCATTCTTTATAATTTTAACCTTACGGTTTATTTAAAAAAAATTATTAAATACAGAGTGTTCTGTAGATAATAAATTGAGTTCTACCTTCAGTACCTAAATCTTTCTTTAATGGAAGCATTTTTATTTGATTATTTAACAACGCTGTATCAACTATTAAGGTATTTAGTGTTGAGAAATTTGTGATAGGGAAAAGGTACATGGCAAAATGAGGCCGAAGATTCGCTATGAATTACCTGACGTTTGCCTTATAGTTGGGAAAACCTCGGAAATAACTCCGCTAAGGAATCAGTCCAAGCGAGATTTGAACCCATATCCGAGCACAGTCCTGAGTGCAGCTCGCTACACAACCGAATCTTAACATTGTAAAAATTCCTTTGGAGAGCGAAGAGTTACACTTTTTCCGATCAAATTTCTGTACATTTATAGGACAAAATTAAAGATCTTTCAATCATTTATCAACAGTAATCTCACTAGAGGTTTTGATTTATCTAGATAAAATCAAAACTCGATTAGAAGAAAGTATATAAAGATTAGAAGTAACGAAGTACTCCAATACAATAACATATTAATTGACTTACGAAAATACAACTGTCTTCAAATGTATTATTGTACCATTTCAACATTACGCTAGATGGCAGTAGTGTGTTATGATTAGTTGTTTTCTTGTTATCAGTTGTGCCAACTATGGAATCTTCATTGAACTCTGTGGACGATTACTAGTCAAGAAGGCTTTGTTGATTCAGTTTCACTTTTATTAAAACAGTTGCATTCTACTTCAGTTATCCGGATTCCAGTAATCAACGTCACTTGACAAATGATTTTCAATAAATCTTAATATTAAACAATCTCTGATACGTGACTATCCATAATATCATATAGCAGAAGCTATAACATAAACTAAATAATATAAACAAGTGTTAGAAAAGTTTTAATTAAGGATGATAAACTAAAAAAATGAGCATGAATAATTTTAAAAGGAACAATTATTGAAAGTACAATTTTAAAATTTGAATGTTTTAATGGTTGGTGGTTCAGTTGATGTTATATTGGACGTGTGCGTAAAAGAAGTGAACTCGCTGATGTACATGGTTTACTCCTCAACTTATTCAGGATTTCCGAATGGTGCTCTTCATTTATTTGTATATAGGTTTTCAGGAAGATGCAAGCTATGACCAGTGATGTTTATTAATTCTTGTTATTGAATGCCAATGCTAGTCATATTTGAAACTGCTGTGCATCGACTGAAGTGGTTTGTAATTTTCTGTTTTTTGACGTCCAGACCAGTGCAGTTTGAAATGTTTGCAAACAAAGAAACAAATGCTAGGTAGTGATAAAAACAAACAAATGCTAGGGAAGCGATAAAATTAAACAAATGCTAGGGACGCGATCAAATTGTGCGATAAGCAGCCATGATTGGTTGAAAGACGTCCTTTCGTACCGTTTTATTGGTCAAAAGTAGTATGACGTAGTAAAAGTGTAATAGTCATCACAATACACTGCTCTTTTAAATTGAGTGAATAAATTAATCAATGACTTTCCGAAAGCGCGCTATGAAGTGTTTCCATCTATATATAATTTGAACTGGTAATGGAAATTACGGGAAAACGGCTGAACGGATTTTAATAAATGAAGCTTAGATCCCGACGTTTTCAGAAAAATAGTAACTTTCAGTGGAGCTTTAGTTTTCCTACATAATTTTCATATTTTCCAGTATCCATCTTTCGTCAGTTTTGAGAACTAATTGCATCATTTCAGAATAAAACAAAACACACTAGCCTACAATAAACAATAGGCTATTGCACGAAGACCATAACCTGCAGGATTGCTGACATATTTAGAGCACAAATTCAATTGGTTATTAAAAACTTCAAGACTTACTAAAAATAATTTACAGGTCTGATTCTGTGGTGTGTAATTTTATGAGTACAGCTGTGTATTGGATATTAAAATCTACAAAACTTGAAATGGTTTGATGGCATTATTACTATTAGAAATTAAATATTATTATAATTAATGCGGTGATGCGACTATTTTTCATTAATATACAGTACGTATTGATGCTATATTGATGATATGAAAGCGAAACGTTTGGGGTTCTTTAGGTAGATGTAGAATGAAATTAGATCTTCATTTCTATAATTTACTAAATGGCGGCTATGTAGTATATAATACAAAACTTACGTAAGATAATAATATTGTCATTAAAAATGAAATATTTTTATAGTTATTAATCAAGTGGGGTTGGGTCTTCTTAATATTCTTAATGGCGGTGAGGTGTAGACATTTATATGCGTCATTCTTTTCAGTATTGGCTCGAGAGAGCGCAAAAATTACAGTTCCTAAGGAAAGACCATAAGGTATTACTTATTGATAAACTAAGGCACCTAGAAAATTTTGTAGTCTCCCGATCATTTCAGCAAGATCTCTTAGTAGGATGAAATGATTTTACCCTCTACATTTCGAGCTCTCCATGCAGCAGCTATACCAGGATGCTATGTTTACTGTTCGAAAGCATAGCAAACCTGACATTTTTTTTTTTAACTTTGGCCTACAATCCACAATGATCTGAAATAGCTACTGCTTTACTCCCACATGAAAAACCCACTGATCGTTCTGACATTGTTACTTGCGTTTTCGCGTTGAAACTCAAAACCTGAAGGTGGGTAGGTTCAAGAAAAAGTATTTGGCATAAAAAAACATTCAGAGGGAGTATGTTTCATTATTGTGGAAGAAAATAACTTTCAAAATATCTGGTATTCTTTATTGAAAATAAATCTGAAAAATTTTTATTTGAACGTCTAATTTACTTAGTTTGCAGCATTTGCTGCACAAGCCACTAGTATATCTCGAAAAGGAAGCAAAAGCGAGCAAGCAATTCTGACATAGGCCTATATAAATATCTCTGAGATATTTTATTTTAATTCCTTTGTTTAACGACGCTTGTTGTAAATATTACACAGCGCTAGCTGCATTGTTCTGCCTGCCATTATTAACACGTCGTCCAGAGAAGTCGCTTCAAAAGAGCAATTAGGGTAATTCAACGGCGTAATAAAACAGGCAGTGAGGCGCCACTGTTCCGGAAATATGGCATTCGTTACGGTCTTGTTGGCTGGACTAACTGCCTGTTATGCTAATTCTACGAAAATTTAATCATTTAGATATGAGGCAGTTGCAGAAATTGACGGTTGCTACAGCTACTATCAAACTGTATCAGTCCTTTGTTGTGAGAAGTAGTAACTACCATAGTAGTAGTAGTAGTAGTAGTAGTAGTAGTAGTAGTAGTAGGTTTAGTAGCAGAGTTAAGGCCATGAGATCTTCTCTTCCACTCAACCAGGTTTCAATAATATACATGAAATACAAAATTAGATTACAAAACAACACAAAAGAAAATACCTTAGAAATTACATAAAATATAGTAGAAAATTACAATAGACAAGATCAGTTACATAATATAAAATTACAAATAGTCAAGATCGGTTACATAATATATAAAATAAAGTAGAAAATTACACATAATCAAAATCAGTTACATAACATAAGGGGAATATACACCCACACACACACACACACACACACACACACACTCACACACACAAACACACAATTTATAAGACCTAAAATGCTCGAGATAAATTCGACAATTAATTCACTTGAAATATATTATACAGTTAATATACTAATAGGAGAATACATGGAATACATATGGGTTACAAGACATAAAATGTTGATTAGCAAAGTCGTACTAAATGGCATACAAATGATTAAGTAGTATATGAAGATAATAAAAAAAAAGAAAAGAAAAAAAATAAGAGAGAGGAGAAAAAAAATAACAACTTGGTCATTTAAGACTATTTAGAAACTTCCGCAAGAATCTAGAGTTGCTTCTTTCAAAGAACAGGCATCGAGCAAAACAATACGCATGGCGAGAGCTGAATTTGTATTCAAAAGCTCTGAGTTTAGGCACTTCGTATGTCATCAATAGGTCGAGCATTTTATTCAAAATGCAAGTTTCTACCGCTATGTCATATTTAAGAAGTATGTAGCCTACTCATATCATTGCGTTTCAAACGAAGAATAATCTAATAATATACAGAAGCTAAATGACAGCTGAGAGCAGTATGGAATAAAGATAAATGCGAAAAAGACGAAGACCATGATCATAGGAAAAAAGTAAAGAAGGTACACTTGCGAATTGTAAAAGAGACAGTAGAACAAATGGACAGCTTGAAATACTTGGAGTTTAGTCTACTGTAAGCAGTAACATGAGCTGCTGCAAGAAAGTCAAAAGGAGGATAGCAATGGTCAAGGAGCTTCTAATAGAAACAGGAGCATCTTCTGCTTACCTCTGGAGAAAGAACTAAGGAAGAGACTAGTGAAGCGCTTTGTGTGGAGTGTAGCATTGTATGGGGCAGAAACATGGACATTACGACGAAGTGAACAGGAGCGAATAGAAGCATTTGAAATGTGGATATGGAGAAGAATGGAACGTGTGAAATGGACAGACAGAATAAGAATTGGAGTTGTGTTGGAAAGAGTGGGTGAAGAAAGATGCTGAAAGTGATCAGGAAGAGGAAAAGGAATTGGCTAGATCACTGGTTGATAAGAAACTGCCTTCTAAAGGATGCACTGGAAGGAATGGTCAACGGGAGAAGAGTTCGGGCAGAAGGAGATATCAGATGATAGATGATATTAAAATATAAGAGCCGTTCAGAACAGAAGTGGTGTAAGTCAAAAAGGGTAATGAGGGTTAAAGTAAACATTCTGTAAAATACAGCGCAAAGTAGCAATTAATATTGAATTTATTTAAACTATTAGTAGTCAGTGGATGGCACGAAGGACATATTAATTGCTACTTTGCGCTGTATTTTACAGAATTTTTACTTTAAACCTCATTACCCAATTTTGATTTACACCACTTCTGCTCTGAACGGCTCATTTGGATCATATGAGGAGACAAAGAGGAAGGCAGAAAATAGGAAAGAGTGGAGCATGCTGGGTTTGCAGTGAAAGACCTGCCCTTGTGCAGAACATAATGAATGAAATATCAATTTCATTTTTCATACCTATTGTGTTTCTTTCAAATTTTGGTGAAAATGCGTTTTTAAATTTAATATTGCATATAACTGCCTTTTGCCACCTGTGTAGTTCAAGCGGTAGCGCGTTTGCCTGCTGATCCGCAGTTGCGCTCGGGTGTGGGTTCGATTCCCTCTTGGTTGGTTTTTTTTTTACGTTTTCCCCAATCGAAAAGCGAGTGCTAGATAATCTATAACGAATCCTTGGTCTTATCTCACCGAATACCAATTCTATCGACGTCCATTTCCACTTGTGGTCAGTTTTAGGAACCCATCTGGCATTGAATAATAATACATCTACACACTTTAAAATTCATATCAATGATAGGAAAAGGTAACGTAAAAGGCTGAAAATGGAAGATTGCAATGAAGAATGTGAACGTAAATAAGTTATATATATATATATATATATATATATATATATTTTAATGTACCGAAGTACATATGATATTTCCATGCAGATATTCTGCGTCATCATACGATGAAAGAGTAATGGAACGGAGAAAAATTCTCTCCGGCGCCGGGATTTGAACCCGGGTTTTCAGCTCTACGTGCTGACGCTTTATCCACTAAGCCACACCGGATTCCACCCCGGCATCGGACAGAATCGTCTCAGTTTTAAGTTCCAACTCTTGGGTTCCCTCTAGTGGCCGTCCTCTGCACTACGTCATAGATATCTATGAACCGAAGTCCACACATGTGCTGAGGTGCACTCGTAATAAATGACTAGTTGGCCGGGTTCAAATCCCGGCGCCGGAGAGAATTTTTCTCCGTTCCATTACTCTTTCATCGTAAATAATTTAGTTAAATAAGCTAAGAAAAGTGTGACGGACTTTGGAGGGAAGATAATGTCAATGTCAATGGGGAAATGAAAGGAGAAAAATTTTAAATGTACGCGAAAACATGTCCTTGCAAGGGAAATTGGATTTGAGAAAGACTGAATATGTGGGCTCCAAGCCGGTTGGTCATTTGTCTCACTCCATGTTTCGACATTCCACTGAAGAAATTTTAGAGGATTTTGGAAGGGTAAGCCGAAGAGTAAGCAACCTAATAATTAACACATGAGGATGGAGAAACAGGACAAAAAAACAGAACAGGAACGCCCAAGATTTTAAAAATCTACACATCGAAAGGGATTGAACCAGTCCTCACAAAAGAAGTGATCCATACCCTTGTACTGTACGAGTAACATTCGAGTAAACTCGCCCGATTTACCGAAGGCAATATACGGAAGCCAAGTCTCCTATTTGGAAGTCATTAATTTGTAAAAATTTCGAAACTTGTGTGGGAAAACAAATGCAGGTCCGTGACCCGTTTCTTTTAGGGCTCATCCCGACATATGTCTTAGCGCCTTAGGAAAACCACAGGCAGAATGAGTTGTCTTAATTTATGGATTTGGTGAGGAACATTAAGGCCATATCCCAAAGTTACATTAAAAAAAAAACAAAATGCTTCCTTGATTAATGACTTGTTCACTAAATGAATATGGATATCTCATTAACAATTGGAGTCATAAAATCTTAAGATACTTTAGAAGTAAAATAATGTAAATAGGCCTATAATGTATAAAAACTAATGCTGTTGATCGATCAAAATATTTAATCGATTAACTATTTGAATTTGGTCGATTAATCGATAGATTCACTGAGAACGAAAAATGTGATATTTATACTGTAATAGTAATACGCGTTACAAGAGCGGTATGTTGAAGTTTTCATGTTCGAGGAAAAGTTTGAAAAAGCGAAACGTAGTTGAAATTTTTTAATTTCCGAGAATTGAAAGAAAACATACCGCTCGTGTATCGTACATTATTTTGTGCGAAGATCGTTTATGACACCTGAAAGAGGAATTTCTAATTATTGCAATGAAATCTCCATCTTGGTTTGTGTTCAATGACGGCAAATTTGCAAAACAAAAATATCTATCTTCAACATTGTTGCTTTAAAATGTTTTCTGTGTTTACTATACTCCAGCAGGCCGTGATGTACGTCTGTCTTTTTTTTTCCCCCGGTCTATGATGAGTCTGGAATCTTGTTGATTTTTTCACGGCTTCCTTGATGTTACTTGCATCACGAGTACAGTAACTTTAGTGGAGTTGTAGAGTTTGCTTAATTTTTGCAAATATTTAAAAACAATAATTAACAGTGAAATTTAGGTGAAATTGCAGTGGTAAGTTTCCAATTTATAATTATTACTATATTGAACGTCTCTAAAAATAATATGTTAAAAGCCTAAAGCAGTAAAATCAATATGTCACTTAAGCGGTAAGGAGAGGGAAATTGTTATATGTGTTAGGTTGGGAATACTGAATGTGGAATTTTAGACTTTCCGCGGATTGGTTTTGTGCGGAAACCAATCAAATACGCACGATCTCGCACAAAAGTAATCAAAACTCAATAACGTAGTTAGAACGCAGTGTCAAACCTGAGTCTGTAACTGGTGACCGACCGGCGTGATGTTTGAAACTTCTATAAGGAAGAGGTTGTGTTTTTAGATCCAGTTCACCGCAGTGTGTACATTTATAACGCCAGGATCACTGCATAACGTGCGTTACATGTTAACAGTTCTTGTACGGCCTTGCTGTACAACCCACAACACTATTTTGTGTCACACGCAATGTTGTAAGATGAACTTCCATGAGAGAAAAAAAGAACACGTTCTACTTTACTTGTTTCATACGGTACTCTAATTTACCTGTCATCATTTCCAGATTATCCCTAGGGCACATTTCATTTATTAAAAAACGAAATCTTCATACAAAAAAGTATTTGAAAGTAATGCAATTTGCACGGCACATGGCCTAAATTCTGTAGAATTCTGTAAACATGTTTAAACATACTGAATAGATAATATTCATTCATTCATTTATTCATTCATTCATACTGGCAGAGTTAAGGCCTTAGGGCCTTCTCTAACACTCTACCAGGTCACAAAGTATACAAGCAGTGAAAATTTAACAAAAAATTAAAGAACAGAATACTGACGTATTACAAAAAAAATAATAATAGCATAACAAAATCGGCACTAAGGAACATGAAAATAATACCATAATAGAAAAAAAGAAAGTAATAGTAATATACGTTACAAGAGCGGTATGTTGACATTTTCATGTTCGAGGAAAAGATTGAAAAAGCGAAACGTAGTTGAGCTTTTTTAATTTCCGAGAACATGAAAACAAATATACCGCTCGTGTATCGTACATTATTTTGTGCGAAGATCGTTTATTACATACCTTAAAGACGAATTTCTAATTGGTTGCAATGAAATCTCCATCTTGGTTTCTGTTTAATGACGGCAACTTCGGAAAACCTAAATATCTTTCTTCAACATTGTTGCTATAAAATGTTTTCTGTCTTTACTATACTCCAGCAGGCCGTGATATACGTCTGTCTTCCCCCCCCCCCAGTCTATAAATGCGAACTTAAAACAAACGGTAAGGTTATGTAATGATTTATTTTTCATTTTAATATTTTAACAATATTATTTATATAACATATTGCAGTAATAACATCGGCATCTGGAATCTCGTTCATTTTTTCACGGCTTCCTTAATGTTACTTGCATCAGGAATGCAATAAGTTTCGTGGAGTAGTAGACTTTACTTAATTTTTGCAAATATTTAAAAACAATAATTAACATTGCAATTTAGGTGAAATTGCAGTGGTAAGTTTCCAATTTATAATTATTACTATGTTAAACGTCTCTAAAATAATATGTTAAAGCCTAAAGCAGTGAAATGAATGTCGCGCTTAAGCGGTAAGAAGAGGGAAATTGTTATGTGTGTTAGGTTGGGAATACTGAATGTGGTATTTCACACTTACCGCGTATTGGTTCTGTGCGGAAAACAAGCAAATACGCACGATCTCGCACAAAATACATTGGAATATAATAAAAAAGCAACTCATTTAGTACGAATAGTTAATAGGGAAAACGTAAGGAAGAATATAACAAAATGGAAAGTAATAAAATAATAATAAAAAGAAAAAAAGAAAATTAAATAAAATCCACAATAAAAAGGGTATGATAATACATTCATCCTGTGATCAAGAGAACAAGAAAAGGGGAAAGGAAGGAAAAGAAATTTGAATGTATCAATTACGGATGAAATGAATTGGCTATAAATCTGCTGCGGAAAAATCGACCATTCAAATTTATTCAGGAATTACTTAGGCCTACAGAACATTATATTAGATTGATACATAGGCCTAAGTTCTTAGCGTTTTTCTTCGTAATCAGCTAGAGCCCGGATGTTTGGTAAAATGCCTTTTTAACTGGGTGGAAGTAAATAATTATTTGCATAGATATAAATGTGATTTAGAGTAAGTCCAAGTGATAGAGCCAAATTTTATTTTGTCTATTTTGCATTTTAAGGTGTTTCTTACTAATACTTCTTTTTTGTCATTTTAAAGCAATATTTCTTGTTTATTTACAATTTTCTAATTAATTGTAATGTAATGTGTATTAAATTTAAATAATTTAAACAATGACTAACTTTACTAATAGGCCTAATAGTAAATAAAATTAATTTATTTCGGTGCTTAATCTGCCGGGAACGGAACGAACAGCTGCTAAATTTGCTGTCATTTTAGGCTAGATATCCATTCACTAGTCGAAAGTCCTTTGTTGTTTGCAATCCAACTGTTGGCGGCTTTACTTCGCTGTACATCTCAACACCTTTTCCCCGTCCTGAAAGGGTCTTTTATGATTCATATTCACGACCTCTTAATTCTTCTCGAAAATTTCGAATTGTAGCTTTAGTAAAGTCTTCGGGAAAAGAAAGGCAAAGGGAATCTATAATTTTGAAATATATATTTCTTTTCATAAATTGTCCTACTTTATTCACGTACGATATTATTCTTCTAGCCTATATGTTAATATTATATTATATAATTTCATTGTAGCTGTAATTTTAATTTTAGTTCTTATTTTATTTTATTTTCTATATTCCTCTTATATGAATATATTATATTATATAATTTCACTGTAGCTGTAATTTTAATTTTAGTTCCTATTTTATTTAATTTGTATTATCTCTTATAGTCCTATTAATAATATATCTGAACTGCGACCGAACACGAGCGCTGCACATTCGGTCCTCAAATTTTGTGTCCTCTCTTTTTATATTGATTGTATTATTTTATTTCTATTTATATTGTTGTAATTACATCCTGTATTCTGTATCTTTAAATTTAAATAATAAATAAATGTTGTTGTTGTTGTTTTCTAATGCCAGGCGTTTGACAATAAAGTCATTTGACCTCTTGCACTCTAATATTTTTCAAAGATATTATCATGACCAGCCACTGAAGCACAGATTTTGAGGTGTTCCGAATCCATTTCTTGGTTTGAGTTGCACAATGGGCAGTTAGGGGACTGATATGTTCCAATTCTATGCAGGTGTTTGGCCAAACAATCATGGCCTGTTGCCAATCTAAATGCAGCTACAGACGATTTTCGTGGTAAATCGGGAATTAACTGTGGATTTTGATGCAGAGAGTTCCATTTTTTTCACATAAATAAATAAAAATATAAAAAAATAAATAAATAAATGAATGAATGAATGAATAACTAAATAAATAAATAACTAAATAAATAAATAACTAAATAAATAAATCAATAACTAAATAAATAAATAAGTAAATAACTTAATAACTAAATAAATAAATAAACAAATAACTAAATAAATAACTAAATAAATAAATAAATAACTAAATAAATAAATAAATAAATAAATAAATAAATAAATAATGAGTGAATGAATGAATGAATGAATGAATGAATGAATGAATGAATGAATGAATGAATGAATGAATGAATGAATGAATGAATGAATGAATGAATGAATAAATGAATGAATGAATAAATAAATAAATAATTTAATGAATGAATAAATAAATAACATAATGGCTATAGGCCTACAACAATTATTTCCTTGATACCAGCCATAACAACGCTGAAGACGAAATGCTGGCAACTAGTGAATGAATAATGGCGACGCTATTTCTAGGGAC
The DNA here is from genome assembly GCA_025594305.2 of Periplaneta americana. Lineage (NCBI taxonomy): Eukaryota > Metazoa > Arthropoda > Insecta > Blattodea > Blattidae > Periplaneta > Periplaneta americana. Next base: position 21,970,103 of record JAJSOF020000035.1, read on the forward strand.
GAGTCAATAAATTTCCCAAACTCGGTGCCCGTACTCACTTGCTGGCTGTTGGCGATATATCACGCAAAATTAACCACTGAGTTCGTTCCAAGTTGATTTATTCCAGCTGACAAGGAAACCGGCACCATTAAAGTTAGAGCGTTTGATTACCCACATCAATAGCGAAGTAAATTCTTATGTCGCTTAGACTATAGCGTGTTTGTAATAATAAAATGACATTAGTTAACATTAAATTTACTACGCTTATAAATATCTTCCATCACAAATATGCAAATAAATGATAGATGAATTAAGACAGATCAGTTTTTGTCTCAAAGACGCAGAGACTATATTTTAAGTCTACAGTATATGTTTGCTAACAGAAATATAACGGAAATGACTTTTCACTGTTAGTCAACGTGGAATAAATGTTGAAGGAAACTAAAAACATGACTTTGTGTCAGCTTCAGTAGAAGAATGATCTGGTATTCTAGCAACCTTCTGCAAAACGTAAATTGTACTATAATGACATAAGCACACTGACTATTCAAATATAAACTAGGTCCATATTATAGACTACATAAAATGAAATAGTGATTTCCTTATGAAAGTTTAAATATGAAGAGAATTTCGTATCAGAGTAACGACAGACTGTAAAGTTCAAAATGTAATTAATAATATAGGCTACATAAAAATTACATAGAGATTTATTTATTCAAGTTGAAGTGTTAAGAGAATATCTCATACAAGTAATGACAGACTATAAGTTAAAAATGTAATAATTATTACAGGCTTTTCTCAATCGTACTATCAGGGACTGGAATGCTTTACCTGCAGACTTAATAAAGGCTTTACCAATAACCAAAATGTATTTAAAAATAGGCTTAAGGACTTTGCTAAAGACGGTAGTATATTATACACACTATTTAAAGGTTGTAATTAATATTTTGTTATTGAAGTGTTGTATCAGTGAAGAAGTGTGTTGTGTTAATGAAGTGTGAAGTGTGTTGTGGCAGTGAAGTGTGTTGTGTAAGTGAAGTTTGTTTGTATCAGTGAAGTTTTATAGTTTATAATGGCAGTGCAAAGTATTTGAAGAGTGAAATGTTTTTGAAGTGTTAGTGAAATCAGGATAGTATCAGTGAAATGTGTCGTAGTTCCAGTGCAGTGAGTGAGTTGACAGCGAAATGTGTGTAGTGCTGAAAGGTTCTTGTGCAGGTGTGAACATTAAATACTCGTGGGTTTTAGTTCGAACTTAGGATTAAAATACAAATTAGATTTACTTTAAATGTTATTTTAATGATCGTTCATTTAATTTAGGATACTCCCTATTATTATTATTATTATTATTATTATTATTATTATTATTATTAATATTACTGTTAGTATTATTATTAATTATTGTATTTTTTATTAATTCTGTTTACTATTAATTGTCATTATTGAGTATAATTAGTTACCACTGCCACCGGGTATATAACCATTTGCAATGTGAATAAATACATACATATAAAATGAAACATTGATTTAATTATTTCAGTTTAGGTATGAAGATAATTTCGTATCCATGTAACGAAAGGCTGTAAAATTTAAATGTAGTAAATAATATAGTCTACATAAAATAAAACAGCGATCTATTTATGTAGGTTGAAGTACGAAGAGAATTTCGTATACAAGTAACGACAGATTATAAAGTTCAAAATGTAGTGAAGAATATACAGTATTTTTTTTTATTTTATTGGGTTATTTTACGACGCTGTATCAACATCTAGGTTATTTAACGTCTGAATGAAATGAAGGTGATAATGCCGGTGAAATGAGTCCGGGGTCCAGCACCGAAAGTTACCCAGCATTTGCTCGTATTGGGTTGAGGGAAAACCCCGGAAAAAACCTCAACCAGGTAACTTGCCCTGACCGGGATTCGAACCCGGGCCACCTGGTTTCGCGGCCAGACGCGCTGACCGTTACTCCACAGGTGTGGACAAGAGTATACAGTAGATCACATAAAATGAAACGTCGATTTACTTATTTAAGTTCAAGTATGAAGAGAATTTCGTATCCAAGTGACGACAGTCTGTAAAGTTCAAAATGTAATGAAGAATATAGACTATATAAAAATTAAATAGAAATTTACTTATTTAAGGAGAGACTCCACTGAAAATCATGAAAATTTCCCGGAATATTTTTATTTACTCTTGCACTTCTTTAGAGTGTATATTTTCATATTCCAAATGGATTTAGTTTAATACTGATTACAAATATGTTAAAAAAAAATAATTGAGACTGTAAGGGGGTGTGGCATTTAAAGAGTTGTCAAAATAATTTTCTCATCAAAGAATTCTTTTTTACAAATTTATGATTACAAATCTAGCAACTTTTTATTCTACAGTTGGCTCCCTGACGTTATTAGATGAATGTAGCGGAGGAGAATTTTAATAAATATTCATCGTAATTTAAAATACAATTTTTCCTAAGTTTATTTTTCTTGATTCAACACAAACTTTTTTGTGCCAAATATTAATCAATCTGGATGGAACTTTTACTGCAAGTAGTTGTGAGGCAGATGCATATTTCTGTACATTTATTTTGTAAAGAAATGCTGCTAGTTTATTTTATTTTTTCCGTGAATTATAAAAAATTACATTTTCAAAACTTCAAAACAATTTTTGAAAGTGATTAAATGAGATATTTCATAAAGTGAATGCATAGAAATTTTTCTCCATGTCTTATAAATGTAACCAAAAAAAAAAAACAGGAGGCCTATAAATTGATTTCTTCTACTAAAAAATTGGATTTGAAAATATTAAAAAAATAGAAAAAATCAAAAATCAAAAGCCAAATACCCTACATTTGGGAGTGCAACATTTGGCTTTTGTTAGTCCTTCACATAGTAAACATGCTCTCAAAATTTGGTTAAAAAAAAAAGATTAAGGAAAAAGTTGTCATTTTTAGTGGAGTGTCCCCTTAAGCTCAAGTGTTAAGAGAATTTCTTATCCAGTAACGACAGACTGTAAAGTTCAAAATGTCGTCAACAGCTACATAAAATGAACCTCGATTTATTTACTTAATATTTAAGTATGAAGAGAATATAAATTTCCTACTAACGACATATTGTAAAGTCCAAATGTAGTAAATGATATGGGCTGCATAAGATGAAACATCGATTTGCTTATTTAAGTTTAAGTATGAAGAGAATTCGTATCCAAGTAACGAGAGACTGTAAAGTTCAAAATGTAGTAAATGATAATATAAGGTACATAAAATAAAGAACGACTGGCTTTGGACAGGATTTAAGAATGTGGTTGACAATATCTTGAACATTTCAAAAACATTGTAGAAAATATGTTGGCAGCTATGAAAAATTTAGGATGCAATATTAGCATTAAAATCCATTTCCTTCATAGCCATCTTGACTTCTTCCCTAGTTGTCTTGGACATTACAGCGAAGAACACGGAGAAAGGGTTCATCAAGACATGAAAGAAATAGAAAAGCGTTATCAAGGCTGACTACTGTTGGTCTATGAAAAGAGACAATGTGGAGCTGCAACATAGAAAACAGAACTTCCATATGAAGAGGAAGCGGTATTGAAAGATAAATTGTCTGTATGAGACTTGAAATGAGTTGAACCTAAATTGTGAATATGAACAAAGATAGTGCTGTTTGATTTTGTTTACTGTATAGACATTTTCAAAGATTACTTCATTTTTGTATTTAAATGTGTTAACATTGCATGAATGGAGCTATAAATATGGCAATTCTTCAAATCATTATCATACGTGATAGGCAAAATCTGACTTCAGATTCTTCAACAAGTAAAAAATTAAACAAAATCAATCTTCGATATTAAAAGTCTTGAACCAAAATTGAATTTCGCAACTCTGTGTTATTTACCATATTATTTCGAATTGAATTTTGAAGTTTTTATTTTCAATACTTTTGTTTTTTTTTTTTTATTAAGGGTCGTATTCATAGACGAGACTTTGGACCAAAGTTAACTTTGGAAAGTACAAAGTCACCATTTTCCTATTCACAGTTAACACTTTGAGGAAAGTAAACTTCAATCGTGACTTAACTTCGAAGTCGCCGAAAATCTAGACTTTGACTTTGACTTTGATTTTCGTTCGTGGACAAAAGGAAATAGACTGATATTTTGGAAATTGTTGAATTTGCCGAGAATATTGAAGATATCTAGGAGATTATTAAAGCTACTCATGTTCCTTGGCGTATTATTACAGATTATAAATTCAAATCAAGGCACAGATTTGATAAACAGACAGTATTAAAATCCTCGTCATGTTTCAACTTTCATTGATGAATAATCAAAGAGGATTATTTATTCCACCATAAATAATACGTTATTTCATCGCGATTTTAAGCTATAGGTAAGGATTAATAGCTTAATATTGATTCTTACTATTGAATTTTATAGAAGATAGATTATATAGTTGGAAATGCAGTTAATTTATAATCCTGCGGTCGTCATAATAATGTTTTCTGCATATTGATTTCAGATAATTTTTAAGTAGTTTCTGCAAACGTGTAGGGAATAACTCTGCCAACTGTCAGCAGGATAATATGTCTCTTTCATAGTCTGTCATTGGTGGAATCTTATCTTCCATAGCTTCACAACAAAATTATTTTACAATGGAATAATTTCAGGGCTTAATGTGAAACTAACGTAACTGCAATAGATGTTTTATTCACAACAAAATTCTTAACGGGCAATACTATTTCAGATAAACTATACCATCACGTTTTGTAGTTATGAATTGTGTTACATACAAGACTGTTCGAACTGAGTTACGATTTTTTGTGACCAGGTAGAAGAACAAATTATTATCGATTGGTCTAAAGACTTAAAATGTCAATTTTTATACTTACGTTAGTTTCATAATAAGCCCTCGAATAATATTATTCTTATGTAAAGCTGCAAGAACGGTTAACAATTGCTTAACATGTACCCATGTTCAATTGTTTCATCCATTTGTGACTCAAAAGATGGCTTTGATTGTGGCAATGCCTACTCTGTTTCAACTATCTATTAATTTAATTCGTTTACAAGGCCGTGATTTTGATTGTCAACATTAGAACAAGATCGTCAAATCTCAACTTGTCAAAGTCAAAGTCTCAGAAGTATTGTCTATGAATAGGACTTTTAATAAAGTTAAACTTTACTACGAAACGATGAAAGAGTAATGGAACGTAGAAAAATTCTCTCCGGCTCCGGGATTTGAATTCGGGTTTCCAGCTCTACGTGCTGATGCTTTACCCACTAAGCCACACCGGATACAACCCCGGCGTCGGATAGAAATGTCTCAGATTAAGTTCCAACTCTTGGGTTCCCTCTAGTGGCCGCCCTCTACACTACGTCATAGATGTCTATGAACGTAGGACTGAAGTCCACACATGTGCTGAGGTGCACTCGTTATGAGTGACTAGTTGGCCGGGATCCGACGGAATAAGCGCCGTCTTAAATCACGAAGTGATTTACGCATATCATATATATTATTTTAATGTACCGAAGTACATATGATATTTTCAAGAAGATATTCTGCGTCATATACGATGAAAGAGTAATGGAACGGAGAAAAATTCTCTCCGGCGCCGGGACTTGAACCCGGGTTTTCAGCTCTACGTGCTGATGCTTTATCCACTAAGTCACACCGGATACCCACCCCGGCGTCGGATAGAATTGTCTCAGATTAAGTTCAACTCTTGGATTCCTTCTAGTGGCCGCCCTCTACACTACGTCATAGATGTCTTTGAACCTAGGACCGAAGTCCACACATGTGCTGAGGTGCACTCGTAACGAGTGACTAGTTGGCCGGGATCCGACGGAATAAGCGCCGTCTTAAATCACTTGTGATTTACGCATATCATATATATTATTTTAATGTACCGAAGTACATATGATATTTTCATGCAGATATTCTGCGTCATCATACGATGAAAGAGTAATGGAACGGAGAAAAATTCTCTCCGGCTCCGGGATTTGAACCCGGGTTTTCAGCTCTACGTGCTGATGCTTTACCCACTAAGCCACACCGGATACAACCCCGGCGTCGGATAGAAATGTCTCAGATTAAGTTCCAACTCTTGGGTTCCCTCTAGTGGCCGCCCTCTACACTGTGTCATAGATGTCTATGAACTTAGGACTGAAGTCCACACATGTGCTGAGGTGCACTCGTTATGAGTGACTAGTTGGCCGGGATACGACGGAATAAGCGCCGTCTTAAATCACGAAGTGATTTACGCATATCATATATATTATTTTAATGTACGAAAGTACATATGATATTTCCATGCAGATATTCTGCGTCATCATACGATGAAAGAGTAATGGATCGGAGAAAAATTCTCTCCGGCGCCGGGATTTGAACCCGGGTTTTCAGCTCTACGTGCTGATGCTTTATCCACTAAGCCACACTGGATACCCATCCCGTTCCATTACTCTTTCATCGTATGATGACGCAGAATATCTGCATGGAAATATCATATGTACTTCGGTACATTAAAATAACATATATTTACTGCGAACATCGACTTTGGGAAGTCTTCATCGAAAGTCTCGTTTATGAATACGACCCTAAGATACTGGCTTCATTCTTAGCGCAGAAGTCACTGTACTGGATATGGTAAAGTAAAGCAGACTACAGTCACGTGATTTTCTTTATTATTCATAGAACTCCAAGATTAATCTCTTCATATGAATAACCTTGATGTTTCTTTAGAATAAAATGTCATAAAGAACTCCATGAACAAGAGTTGCATTACAATAAAGTATATTGTTATTTTCATTATGATTATCAAAGTTATCAGCGCTATCACTGACAAGTTATGGCCGACAACACAAACTTCACGCAGCGCATTAAGTCCCGGATCGTATAACTGTCAGAACACGAGACATCGCCTGGAGACTTGAACGCGTGGTCAAGAGGACAACTAGTCGCGACTGAAGGGGGGAGAATCGTGCGTTCACAAGGTCTGCCGGAGGTGCCTGTTTCTTTGTTTGACTTCAATTGTTCAGTTGTAAGAGCTAGATAGAGTTAAGTTATTACAGTCCCAGTGTTGTCATAGAAACAAACAATTGTGCCCCCGTATGATCTTTAATATCTTCAGTACAAATCATAACATTGCATTTATGTTCGCATGAGATATGATATTACAACTATTCAGTGTACACATCCAACTGAATATCGTGTATATATGAAGAGGGGGAAATATGCTCAAGATTAAAATCACAGAATTTCTCATTAAATCAAGTATAGCGAATCCCAGACTTATGACCTAATAGCCATGCAGAATCGCTCTGAATTAGATGTAAATAGGAGACAAGTTTATGTTGTCCCGTCAAGTAATAACCTGATTGTCTATTGAATATTATTGAATGAGCAATTTGTTGTATATCATATTTTCGCATATGTTATCTTGAAAAAGAGCCTAAGAATTTTTATGAAATTATATGAATCGATCGTTTTTGGGTGAGAGAAAGCGATTTCGCTGTATCTCGACTTTGGGAAAACTCATTTAGGAAGTTAAATAACCAGACTGATTTCTAGGAACTAATACTTGGACTAATAAAATAAATGTTAGGAACACATTTACAACTCGGACAAAAACGCAATTTACGATACAATAATAGGCTACGGTGATGGTATATGATTTTGTTTTTTCTATTTTAGGTTCAGAAAATAATAAAAAAATTGTTTTAAGACCCTATTTATACTTGTTCGTCATAAAGTGTTTCTGTATCGACTTCACCGGTTTAAGATATTTTTAATTTTGTCTCCTTTTATTTTAGTTTCTTCTAATTTTAACATTCCTTTAATTTTAGTTTATTTTAATTTTAAGACAACTCTATTTTCGTTTATTTTAATTTTAAGTCTCGTTTTACTTTAGTTTCTTTTAACTTTTAGTCTCCTTTCATTCTAATTTCTTTTAATTTTAAATCTCTTTTACTTTAGCCGTTTAATTTGTCTCATTTTATTTCAGTTTCTTTCGATTTTAAATCTCCTTCCATTTTAGTTTCTTTCAATTTTAAGTCTCCTTTCATTTCAGTTTCTTTCAATTTGAAGTCTCCTTCCATTTTAGTTCCTTTCAATTTTAAGTCTCCTTTCGTTCCAGTTTCTTTCAATTTTAAGTCTCCTTTCATTTCAGTTTCTTTTGGTTTTAAGATTTCTTTCGTGTCAGTTTGTTTTTATTGTTAGATTCCTTTTATTTAGTTTTTGTAATTTTAAGTCTCCTTTCATTTTAGTTCCTTTAATTTTAAGTCTCCTTTCATTTTAGTTTCTTTTAATTTTTTAAATTTTAAATCTCCTTTTACTTCAGCTTCGTTTAATTTCAAGTTTTGTTTTATTTTAGTTTCTTTTAATTTTGAGTCTCTTTCCATTTTAGTTTCTTTCAATTTTAAGTTTCCTTTCATTTCAGTTTCTTTTCAATTTTAAGTCTCCTTCCATTTTAGTTTCTTTCAATTTTAAGTCTCCTTCCATTTTAGTTCCTTTCAATTTTAAGTCTCCTTCCATTTTAGTTTCTTTCAATTTTAAGTCTCCTTTCGTTCCAGTTTCTTTCAATTTTAAGTCTCCTTTCATTTCAGTTTCTTTTGGTTTTAAAATTTCTTTCATGCCAGTTTGTTTTTATTGTTAGATTCCTTTTATTTAGTTTCTTGTAAATTTAAGCCTCTTTCCTTTTAGTTCCCTTTAATTTTAAGTCTCATTTTATTTTAAATCTGCTTTTACTTCAGCTTCGTTTAATTTTAAGTTTTGTTTTATTTTAGTTTCTTTTAATTTTAAGTCTCCTTCCATTTTTAGTTTCTTTCAATTTTAAGTCTCCTTTCATTTCAGTTTCTTTTGTTTTAAAATTTCTTTCATGCCAGTTTGTTTTTATTGTTAGATTCCTTTATTATTTAGTTTCTTGTAATTTTAAGCCTCCTTTCATTTTAGTTTCCTTTAATTTCAAGTCTCCTTTTATTTTAGTTTATTTTGATTTTAAAACTTCTTTCATTTTAGTTTTTTTAATTTTAAGTCTCCTCTCAGTTTGATTTCTTTTAATTTGAAGTCTCCTTTCATTTTAGTTTATTTTAATTTTAAGTCTCCATTTATTTTCTTTTCTTTTGGTTTTAAGTCTCCTTTTATTTTAGTTTCTTTTAATTTTAAACCTTCTTTTATTCTAGTTTCTTTTGATTTTAAAATTTCTTTCATTTTAGTTTCTTTTAATTTTAAGTCTCCTCTCATTTTGGTTTCTTTTAATTTTAAGTCTCCTTTCATTTTAGTTTATTTTAATTTTAAGTCTCCATTTATTTTCTTTTCTTTTGGTTTTAAGTCTCCTTTTATTTTAGTTTCTTTTAATTTTAAGTCTCCTTTTATTTTAGTTTCTTTTGATTTTAAAACTACTTTCATTTTAGTTTCTTTTAATTTTAAATCTCCTTTCTTTTGCCAGTTTAATTTTGTCTCGTTTCAGTTTAGTTTCTTTTAATTTTAAGTCTCCTTTCACTTCAATTTCTTTTAATAATTTTAAATCTCCTTTCATTTTAGTTTATTTTAATTTTAAATCTCCTTTTACTTTAGCTTCGTTTAATTTTAAGTCTCGTTTCAATTTAGTTTCTTTTAATTTTAACTTTCATTTTAATTTCTTTTAATAATTTTAAATCTCCTATCATTTTAGTTTCTTTTAATTTTAAGTTTCCTTTCATTTTAGTTCTTTGGTTCTAATAGGCTTTCATGTCAGTTTGTTTTTATTGTAAGATTTGTTTTATTTCAATTTCTTGTAATTTTAAGTCTCCTTTTATTTTACTTTCTTTCCATTTTAAGTCTTTTTATTTTGCTTTCTTTCCATTTTAAGTCTTTTTTTATTGTAGTTTCTTTTCATTTTAAGACTCCTTTGGTTCAGTATCTTTTAATTTTAAGTCTCCTTTTATTTTAGTTTCTTTTAATTGTAAGCTTTCATTTCAGTTTTATTTAAATTTAAAGTCTTCTTTCATTTCAGTTTTTTTTTCAAATTATAAATCCTATTAATATATTTTAATACTAAGAAGGCTTTTATATTAATTGGTTTTATTTAAAGAATTCGAACACAGAAAGCCAGCGCTTTACTGACTACACTACCGAGTTCGACAAATTAGTGTTAATGAAAACAACGAATTAATAACTATATTTAAAAAATAATAACAATACAAAAATTAAAAAAAAAATCTAGTTGCAAAAAAACTAATTCTGTGCATTTAAAATATTCTGAATAACCAAATTTTAAATGACTGAGGACTGATGTCCAGAGGTAGCAAAATCCAGAGCGGGCCATGGCTTTTGAGAAAGAACTTGAGTACAGAGATGTCTGATGACGTAGTATTGATAGCAACAGATTATGCTGTGAACGTGTATTTCGATTATGATGTGAAGCTAGGAGAGTAAACCGAGAGGAAAGATAGTTGAGTGTGTATAATTCGATATGGCAGGCAAAGAGAATGTACTAAACGTCGATCTTGCAAGCGGAGCCAGGAGAGTCGTAGAAAATATTCCGATATATGATCATGTAGGCGGATATTGAAAATAAATAGGACACAAACATTACGTACACATTGAAGTTAAATATATTTCAAAGTTAAACTTGTGGAACGTAAATATGACACGAGAATTCATAACATATTTTGACGCTCACCCTGTATTTAAAATGAAATAAATATACAATACATTATGATAATAGGGTTTGATTAATACAACTGATAAAACTCCTTCTTTTTGTCCCTTAAAGCACAAATAAGTTTTGATAATGTGAGGAAACATTTATAAATGTCACTAAAGGCTTTCCATTTTTTTATTCCTTGCACGCGGTAATCAGGGGATGTCTACTGAATTAACCATAAGTTTGCATCTTGTGAGGCAGGGTAAGCTTTCTCTAGCCACAGGAAGTTAACCTACCACATATTTCCAGAATCTAATAAATTGTCCGGATTACGGCAGTCCCATCATTTCCTGTGCGTAAGGGAGCGAGTACATCTGTTATACACGCATATGTTGAGCTTTCACAGCTGAAGTCCTGTGTCCAAGCATTTTATATTATACTTCCGGGATAAGGCTGCTTTATGTGCATAATTGCCTGTTAGTGTGTGTTGAAACGAAAACGTTGATTATTCAATGTGACTCTTGTGTTTTTTTTATTTTTTATAGTTGCTCATTTGTTTCGTACTGCCTAGCAACACATTTATGTGTTAAAAGAGGACAATTTATTATTATTACATACTAGATTCAAGGTGCGCTCCGCTGCACCCGTTAGAAATAAATATAAAGCAATTATATAATTAAAATAGGACATTTGATCCAGGGAACATTCGTGTTTGATAGAAGGATAAATCGTTTATTATGTTACTTAATTTAAATTGAATTAAAAAATTAAAATGCGATCATTTTGATCCAGAGACCACTCATTTGGTCATAAAATTATTTTAGGAAATACAGGAAACGAATATACAGAATAGCCTATCAAGTTTTCTGTGTATAAGAAACTATTTTAATCTTACCTGTCCTCGATTCACTCAGAAGTTACTGTGATAACATTATAGCATTATGTCCATCTAGAGAAACTACACCTTCCAATGGTGAATTAATAATTAATCATACAAATCGGTTAATTTAGTTTCCGATATTACTTCATAGAAACGCAGAAACATTATCTGTAGGCTATCTTTCATAGCTTTCGATTGTTGCTGTCCAAGGCCCCTTATAGATGAAGTCATTTGTTTTTAATTCATTACACGGCCTTAGATGGCAGTTATTTTAATTTTAAAACTCATTTATCTCATTAAATACCAGTCCTATCAAAATGTTTCAAGGGATAAAACTTATCGTAAATTATTTTTAAAGAAACTTTTGTTATGTAATATTTTTCACAAAAATCAATAATAAGCGAGATATTTGATTTATTTAATTCAGGCCCCCTTATAAACCCCTTTAAATAATGTATTTTGAATGCCATATAGCCTAAAATCTAAGTTACAACGAACTTAATTTTATTCCAATTTTCATCGAAATCCGTTCAGCCATTATCGCGTGAAAAGGTAACAAACATACAGACAGAGAGACAGACAGACATACAAACAAAAATTTCAAAAAAGCGATTTTCGGTTTCAGGGTGGTTAATTATATATGTTAGGACCAATTGTTTTTGGAAAATCGAAAATTACCAGAAAAATTTCGGCTAACAGATTTATTATTAGTATAGATCATCCGTCCTCAAGTGAGGTTGACCACTGGGATCCGGAATTAACAAACATGAAAGATAAAGGGAAATGAAACGAGCAAAATAATGATTCCATTTGTACATTAAAACAAAATTTTTTTACGTGTTAACATATAGACGATATGTAGAATTTGAAGGGAGGCCTTCAGAATTTCCATTACAATCTTCGAACCTCATAAAAGGGAATTTTAAAGGATTTAAGGATATCACACGTAAATTTTGGTAAACAACTTCCGGGATAAGGCTGCTTTAACATCCCAGTTGTAAAGCGAAATGCCTTTTATTGAGGTATGGCAGACAAGGTACATAATATTTAGCTCGCTTGTCATCGTTTATTCAATTCGTGACTCTTGTGTAGGGTTTTTTATTTTACATACTCTTTGAGACTCATCTTTGTTTCATGTACTGCCATCCTCTGTTTCTTAGCAGGTGGCAATTGCTGTACGGGCACGATGGTGACATGTTACGCAGTAGCTCTCTCCTTACAGACCCAGTATGTGGCCAAGTGAACTATTTATTAGCAATTATTACATATTATGAAGATCTGAAACAAGTCAGTCAGGTGGAAGCTTTTAGTAAAAAGACCGGGTTTCTATTCTGACCTCTTTGACCAGCACAACTCTGGTACGAACTGTGGAAATCTAACGCTGGTTCTTTGGTAAGAGTCTGTCAACTAACAGAGCGACTGACATTCTGATTGATTTATTTATTAAGTAAATAACCGGCTAATTGGTTAGCAACTGGATGACAGACATAATGATCGACTTGGTCTTTTGTTGATTATTGATGATTGTTCGATAAACTTACTGCCTTATTGGTTGACTGTGTAAATAATTGACCGATAGAGTAAATAAATTATTACTTTATCAATAGAAGGCTGCCTGACTAATTAACTGATTGAATTTTTGACTCACTGAATTAATTAATAATGTATTGATGTACTCCGTGTATTGTAGGTCCCTATCACCACGGCATGGCGCGTCCTCAGGTTGCGGATCGAAGAGTCGGCCTCCAGATATGGAGGGTAGATGTGAATATATTGAATAAGCAGTCGCGGACAGCCGATGAGGGGTGGTCCTCCAGCTTGGGGGTTGGACGAAGGGCTAACAACCCACCACCGTAAAAAAACAGCTTGTTACGAAACCTTCAAATAAGCCTCGGAATTGGACTGATTCTCTGGCACGACCACAGCAAAGGAATAAGGTTTTGAGATTTGGTACTTGGAATGTTACAAGTCTATATAGAACAGGAGGGGTAACATTAGTAGCAAAAGAACTAGCTAGATATGGAATAGACTTTGTGGGAGTACAGGAGGTTAGGTTAGATGGGAACGGTATAACACAAATAGGAGATTACTTGTTGTATTATGGGGAAGGAAACGATAATCACCAATGAGGAACAGATTCTTTATTCATAAAAGAATAAAATCAGCAGTAAGAAAAGGTCGAATTTATCAGTGATAGGTTATCGTATTTAGTACTTAAGGGTAGATGGTGCGATATCATAGTTATAAATGCTCACGCTCCTACAGAAGAGAAAGACGACTATATAAAGGATAGCTTCTATGAGGAATTGGAACATACTTTTGATCAGTTCCCTAGATATCACATGAAAATTCAATGCTAAAGTAGGACGGGAGGATATTTTTAAACCGACTATTGGAAAAGAGAGCCTACACGTAACTAGTAATGACAATGGAGTTAGGTTAGTCAACTTTGCCACATCAAAAAATTTAATTGTCAAAAGAACAACATTCCCCTATAAGGATAAACATAAAGATACTTGGACTTCTCCAGATGGGTTGACACATAACCAGATAGATCTCATCTTGATAGATAAAGGAAGACATACTAGTATAGTAGACATTCGAACTTTCAGGGGGGCAGACTGTAATTCTGACCATTATTTGGTAATTGGAGAACTAAGAGAAGGAATATCAGTAGCCAAGCGAGTAGAGCAACAAGTTAATATTAGAAGATTCAATATTCCGAAATTAAAGAACGAGGAAACTAAGCAACATTATCAGGTCGAAATTTCAAATAGGTTTGCCGTATTAGCAAGTTCCGACGAAGTTGAGGAAGAGTTAGATGTTAATAGCGTGTGGGAAAATATCCGAGATAATATCAAAATTGCAGCTGAACAGAGCATAGGTTATTATGAAACTAAGAAAAAGAAACCGTGTTTTGATGAAGATTGTTGCATGGTAGTAGAAAGAAGGAAACAGGCAAAATTGAAATTCTTACAGGATCCAGTTGAGGAGAATAGAGATAATTATTTCAATAAAAGACGGAAGCAAATCGTACACTTAGAAGTAAAAATAGAGATTACTTGAAGGAAAAACTAAACGAGGCAGAAACAAATAGTAAAAATAAAAACATTAGAGATTTATATAAGGACATAAAGGAATTCAAGAATGGACATCAGGCAAGGGTAAACGTGATCAAGGATGAGAATGGTGACTTGCTTGCAGACTCTCATTCAATCCTGAACAGATTTGAAAAATTATTTTGAGCAACTACTAAATATAAATAGGCCAAATAGAAATGATCGGGACGAAATTGAAATACAAACTGCTGATGATAGCACGTACACTCATCATACTCTAAAAATGCGTTCGTATTCATAATTTCTTATTCTTCTTTTCTTTACAATTTCATTTGCGACTGGAGATCCACCATACTTTCAAGAAAGGGACATATGAAAAAAACCTTGGATTTCAAGCTTCCAGTTGTCGTAACCGGTAAAATTTCAATATAAAATTACAATCATCGTGCTTCTCTCCATATCGAACATTTCTTACAACACCCTGTATAAACACTTATTATGTACATATTTTATCTTAGAAATATACACTCGTTAACGTTCTAAACCCACACTCAGTAAGTACAAGTAGATTTCTTTTAATGCTAATGATACACATAGACTGTCAAAGGCTCTCAGAACACTCTTCTGTCTTGTTTAATAACCCTTCAGTATCAGCTCCAAATTGAAGCCATCTCTTAGCTTTGTTTCCATAGTGACAATGTTAACTGCAAAAGATTGAAATTAATTCTATAGTGGACTTCAATTTCATTATATGGTACAGGGTTATATAGCAGACGTGAACTGTATAACTAATGATATTGATATGCATATTGTTTCTTTTGTTTTTATTTTTATTAGCTCCGACACAAATAAACAAGGTGTGTAAATGCAAAGCGGACAAGACATTGAAAGTAAATAGATTGGTTTCAAAGAGTTAATGTAAGGCAAGATGGTCTCACAAACTTAAATATCGTACTGCCCGTAAGAATTATTTGTGAATACAGCTTCAACGTTACTTGGAACCAAAAGTTCTGAGTTTGAATTCAGTTTACTTCTTGGGCTGCGACGATAAACTTAAAAGCAGAGGGAAAGATTGTATATCCAGGTCACCCACATTCACAAAGGAACTAGATACTGATTCATTTTGCACATTTGTCTGTTGTCTTGTCAATTCACTTCGGTTAAGTAAAGTAACTGATATTATTGAATTATGCAATTTACATTAAGAACGAAATACTAAAATCATCTAATGTCAGCTAAATTATTACCGCATAGCTGCAATTGAATGCTACGGACAATCGGTGAAAGATACCTAGAGAAGAATAAAGAAGTGTATGTAGTATTTGTGGATTTAGAAAAGGCTTTTGACAGAGTGGATTGGAATAAACTAAAGAAAATTATGTGGATTGGAAAGAGAGAAGATTGTTCAGTAATCTTTATATGAAACAACGAATCAAAGTCAGGATTGGAGAAGAAATGTCAGAAGGAAGTGAAATTGAGAGAGGAGTACGTCAAGGATATCTTTTATCACCTACCCTGTTCAACATCTACTTAGAGGATTTAGTAAAGAACTGTTTTCAGAACATGGGAGGAGTGATAGTAGGAAAAGAAGAATAAAATGCATAAGATTTGCTGATGATATAGCGTTGTTAGCAGAAGAGGAGACGATACTAAAGGATATGCTACTGGAGCTAAGTGACAGCTGTGAACAGTATAGAATTAAGATAAATGCAAATAAGACAAAGAAAATGGTCATAGGAAGAAAAATACAGAAGATAAACTTGCGAATTCTAAATGAGGCAGTAGAGCAAGTGGACAGCTTCAAATACTTGGGGTGTACTATAAGCAGTAGCATGAACTGCTGCCAGGAAGTCAAAAGAAGAATAGCAATGGTCAAGGAAGCTTTTAATAAAAAAAGGAGCATCTGGAAAAAGAACTAAGGAAGAGCCTAGAGGAGTGCTTTGTATGAAGTGTGGCATTGTATGGATAAGAAACATGAACATTACGGCGAAGTGAAGTGAAGGGAAGCGAATAGAAGCATTTGAAATGTGGATATGGAAGCGTGTGAAGTAGACAGACAGAATAAGAAATGAAGTTGTGTTGAAAAGAGTGGGTGAAGAAAGAATGATGCTGAAAGTGATCAGGAAGAGGAAAAGGAATTGGTTGGGTCACTGGCTGAGGTGGAACTGCTTATTGAAGGATGCACTGGAAGGAATGGTGAACGATACATTATTCGATAAAATAGAATAAAGATTGGTTTGAACATATGTAGACCAGATTTCCAAATGTTCTGCTGTATTATCAACTTAAAGGAAACTGAAGTATTGACAGATCTGAAGAAAGATGGGAGAGTGGAACGGCCCATGGGACCTAATCCTTGTTTGAAGAAGAAGAATATAATACGATATTAGGAGTGTCCCATCCGTAAGGGAATGTTATCATGGACAACGATATGACTATCACATTGCAAGATTTCTTCAAAAACATTTGAGGGGGAGTTAAGCAAAAGGTCTGTAACCTTCTATTCACGAGGCAATCAATTTCACCTTGAACAGATAAGCCATGTTCACAGTTACTTATATCAATAAAATAATCAAGTGGGGAATACTGTACTAATTGCTATGTGCTAGGGAGAGGAAATACAAGTCTTAGTTTCGAGAGGAAAAGCGGACTATGTCCACAAAATTACTCATAAATATGTTCTTGTGAAGTGTTTCATTACGGGCTATTGTAAAGCTTTGGTTGGGGGAATCATCGGTGAGGCCCATTTTGTTACAATATTTAACTCTTCCCTTTCACTGTCGTTACACCACTACTCCTTTGTCATTAGAAAAGATAGGCAAAAGTTGAATTTATCCGTTCAATCTTCTATCAAGAATTTCCTCTCTGATATCCTACCAAATACCTCTTTGTCCATTCTGTATTTTCTTTTTCTTTAACTTCCTTCATTTTCTATTCAGACTAGACCCTTCTAAGTGAAAAATTATGGTTTATTTAACGACGCTCGCAACTGCTGTGGTTATATCAGTGTCGACCAGAGTACTGCATTGTAGTTAAATCGCTCGCTTGAACTCGGTCGAATGTCGCACCCTCGAGTGAGGTAAGATCGGTCGTGATACGCTCGTAATAAATAGAAGCACAGTACAAGGTCATCTCACCGACATGTCTTATCTTGTATGGAAGGCGACAGATAAGATACACATTGGCCTATGTTTTGCTCACGCCGTAAAAATAAGGCTTTATTTTCTGCGTTTATGACAAACGTTTAATGGAACGTACCAAAACAGTAACGTGGAGTTATAAATAAAATAGTATGAAAAACTTCGATGTACAGTTATTATTGATAATTAGTAATTATTCAATATTTGATTTACCACATATATAATATGATAGGTCCGCCTATATACTGCGACAATGTAGAAACGTTTTACAAAATATTATTGATATAGCAGTAGATTAATAACAATATTAGTACAGAGATAACGTCACAGAAAATATAATAAAACGAATAATCATGCTGCACAACTGTTACAGACGCAAAGATTGATACACTAAGTATCACAAGTAAGAATTTGTCCCACACATCACTCTTCATACCTTCTTTAGGACTTAACTTGTATTCCTTGTTGAGTGGTTTCAACTTCACTACATCTTTTAGCTCGCTCTCCATTTTTGACAGTGTACTTCTTGCCAATAACAAGATCGAATGCCTAACGCTCGGCTTATAACGTTCAAGGATTTATCGCTCGCGACAATTTTACCCATCACACATGTGCGCTACCTATCGGATTATGCTATGAACTACTTAGCGCTCGAGCGAAAACGTCCGATGCAGACCTCTGCTGTCGACGGTATGCCGGAATTTTGTCCCGCAGGAGTTCTTTTACATGCCAGTGAATCTACTGACATGAACCTGTCGCATTTAAGCACATTTAAATGTCATCAACCTGGCTCGGGGTCAAACCCGCAACCTCGAGCATAGAAGGCCAGCGCTATACCAACTACTCTACCGAGATCGACAGTATTCTCGCTGTTATTTATACTCGCTTTTACATCTTTGGTCACATGCGAGTTAATCTTTGGTTGGAATCCGAAGGCCTGTGTACTATTGTTGAGACTGGTTCTATTGTTGTGAACTAGATTTATTTGTTATTATTTATTATTTAAATTTAAATATACAGAATACAGAATATAATTACAACTATAGAAATAGAAATAAAATAATACAATCAATATAAAAAAGGAGATATAGTGATATTAACATAATTTGAGACTGAATGAGCAGCGCTCGTGTTCGGTCGCAGTTCAGATATATTATTAATAGGCATATAAGAGAATATACAAAGTAAAATAAAATAGAACTAAAATTAAAATTACAGCTACAGTGAAATTATATAATATAATAGGCCTATATTAATATAAGAGGAATATAGAAAATGAAATAAAATAAAATAGGAAATAAAAATTAAAATAACAGCGGCAATGAATTTATATAATATAATATTAACATAGAGAAGAATAATATCGTACGTGAATAAAGTAGGACAATTTATTAAAAATATATATAAATTCCAAAATTATAGAATACAAACATAATATAGGCTGATTAATTCATACACATAGGCTATAAATTTATTTAATAAAATTGACGACATTAACACGTTTCTAATTTTCTTGTTATAATTAATATGCTGGTGGGTCACATGTTAGAAGTTCTGGGTGTAATCTAGCTAAAGATTTATACAACTGAGGGCCAAAATTAATTCTATGCTTTAGACCAGCAGATGTGAAACATTTAGGTTCTACTAATGTAGCATTATTATTTCGTCTTGTGTCATGATTATGAGCCTGTAATATAAACTTATTACGATTTTTATGATAAAATTTTAACAGGGTATATTTATAAATTTGTTCAATATTAAATATATTAAATTCAGAATAAATTAATTTAGTTGGATAATCAAAACGTTTCTTCAAAAAAAATTTTAATTATTCGTTTTTGTAGTAAATTTAACGGACTAAGATTAATTTCCATTTCCACCCCAAACAATAATACCATATTGAATTATGGCGACTGTATATGCATTACTGATATGTTATGAATATGATTTCGGTGATGAATGAGGCCGGTGATATTCAGGGATGTTGTGGCCCGAATTTCCTGGCATTTGCCTTAAGGTTGAGGTAAAACTTCAACCATAAAATTCAACCCGACCGGGAATCGAACCCAGGCCCTCTGCGTAAGAGACCAGCATGCTGACTTCTACACCACAGAGGTGGTCTCCAACAGTATTGTGAATATGACAAAAAGTTATTTCAAGATATTTATGAAAATATATGTTTCAGAATTATATATAGCTCGCGCAAGAAACGATTACCGAAAACCAATGTTGGCGTTGCTGTCTGTTTTGACGTGTGTATGTAGGCACGCCGAGGGGAGAGATGCGAGCCGATGGAAGTACTGTCTCTTCCAAGAAGATGAACAAATAAAGACATTGCTGTGGAAATAAAGAACGTAGCAAAAGAAAAATGCGAAGCTAATTAAACGCGCAACATATGTTTACGAATGAAATAATAATACCGTGCGATACAAGACACGTATTCACATGCAATGGAACAAACTAAAGTCGTAATGTAACTATCACAACGCAAGACTGATTCTATCGATGTCATTTCTCTTCCGACTGTACTCTTGAATATCATTCAAGTTATCTCGTGACCTTTCCTGTCGCCCGCTCTTCCTTATCGCAGTGTTTGATTCGCATTCCTTCCATCGGTAATCCGTGCTTGCGAGACCTATACATACATACATACATACATACATACATACATAAATGTGAACATGACAGGCGAAGGACAGACAGGACAGAGGAATTATGTTGCAAGGTCTATGGGCGGGCAGGTAAACAGACAGAAAAATAAATAATAGGCCTATGCTTTGGAAGTTTAACTTTATAAAGTTGAAGTATAGAGTTTCTGACAAAATTTGAGTTCGGATGCGAAAGACAGAGCGAATATACTTGGGAAGAAATCGGTTAATGTCCTTAACTCCTTGATGCTCGTAACACTGTCGACGTGTGACGTCACTTCGCAATGCCGTATCTTAACAACGCGTTGTTGATGAGCCCATAAGCAGGCTTGTTGTTGCTGTATGCATACGAGATGCAGGCGGCCCAATAAAACCTTATTACCGAACTAATGAAACCGAGGTTTGCGCTTTTATTGTGTTGACATTAACTAATTGCATATACCGCCCACAAACAAAACACAAGCGGACTGCGAATTGCACAATTCATTCACTCCTTGCAGAGTCTTCACCGTACATGTGCTTCTTCTAATATATCTCTCATCTACGTATGTGCTGTCTAATATATTATTATTATTATTATTATTATTATTATTATTATTATTATTATTATTATTATTATTATTGGAGACCGTATTTTGTTCCAGGAGGCTGCAAGATTAAGAATTACTTGAGTTTTTAAGTGAATGACGTGCGTGCATCTAGCAAGAGAAGTACTTGACTGTCGGCTTACGCTAATCTTGTTTCATTAAGTGGGGCAGAGCAAAAAATGGACCACTTTAACAATTATACTAATATTTACAATTTAAATTATATAAACTATGTAAACTAGAACGTGCTTTTCTACTATTTACACTATAATAAAGAACGTAGGCCTACATTAATCAAACATTAATTACAATATTTAGCTTATCCATAGTGTTGTGTATTGTCATGCAAGCTATTTTATTCACAATACTATAGCGTACTTGCTTTGTAAATTGCGTAGGCCTACCTACAATAGTGTAAATAATGTTTGATCATATAAACCTTACGACAGTGTAATAGTGAAAATAGCGTATTTTGATGTAGACCAGCGGTGACCAAAGCGGGTGTCGTGATTACATCGTGTAATCACAGACATTCAAACGGGTACGAGGAGTTTCCTGTACATTGCTGTGTGTTTCATTCACGTACTGAAGGCAAGCAGTGGCGGTATCATGTCGCTCTACAAACTCTGTCTCTACAAGCAGTAAGAGGTGGTTTCGTAAAGAATGAGGAGAACTTTTTTGTTGTTTTGTCGGACAAAATGTAATATGTTCACTTTGCTCAACAGTTCAATTAGCAGTATACAGAAAGATTAACTGCCACGCTAAATAATATATTATTATTATTGTTATTATTATTATTATTATTATTATTATTATTATATTACTGACCACTAAGTATGTGTTTCTATTATTCTTCTGTACGTGCATGAATATTGATATTTTTAGATTTTCTCTCTAGAAGGATAAAATTATTAGGTTTTATCTCAATTTTAATCTTCTTAATCTTTAGGTGAGGGTAACTATTTATAGTTATGCATTTAATAATAATATTGTAGAAAAATTGATTCAATATTACGTGCCAACGAAGTGTTAAACGCCAGGAATTGACATGCCTTAAATCATTGCCAGAAAGAGAAAGATGAGATAAATAAATGTAAGGAAGTTAGCTACCTAAAGGGGTTTGAAATATCTCGTGCTCTAAAGCCTTTTAATTGAACAGAATTTCTCAAAAGAGTAATGATTAAAATAGCTTAAATAACTTGTCCATAAGAAGTTTTTAATTTTGAAAAACTACGAATTTCTCGACCAAGTATCGAGAGAAGAATTGGGAAAATTCCTGATTATATTCAAGAGAAAGGTTAAAAAAAGAAGCAAGAATAATCGTATATTATTCACTGGGTCTTGATGACAGCAGTGACATTACTGACACAGCAAAGGTTGAAATTTTTATCCGCGGGATTGATCAAGATGTTAGTACAGGAACCACCACTGGTTGTAGTTTTCATGCCAAGCACCTTTCCTCCGTCTCCTTACTTCATAGGCTGTCTGTCGCATGTAATCACTGCAGCTCGAGTTTTGGTCACCGCTGAATTGTAGACCTACATAGTGTAAAGCGTTTGCACCCATTTTTCCGAAATCAACTTTCCGAATGATCATTTTTCCGAATGCCCGTTATTCCGAACGGTCATTTCAATCAACATTGCAAAGTGAATACCGAACCAACAATGTAAGTGAAGCGTGGTATAATAGATTTCAAATGCTCATCAGCAAGCATCATCCATCCATTTATACGGCCTTAACTGAAGTTCAAAAATAACAAGCCGACATTGAGGTCTTGATGCATGAGTTGAGAGTAGGAAGCAAGATAAAAGCACAGCCAAGAAAGCGGTGGATAGCAGTACAAAACAGAATCAGGGCAATAACACTGGAATACGAAACGTACAAGGAAGAAAACCGCCGTCTTCAGTACTTAAGAAAAACTAGCTTCTGAAAAGGCGTGAAATACAAGCCATGTCTTGTAATACATTCATTTTCAAGTGTAAGATCACAATACATTTAAAGTACTCTTAACTTTAATAAATATTTCATTTAATATTATTGATTTCGGAAAACAAGTCCTATGAAAAACGGTCATTCGGAAATGAGGAATTCGGAGAAATGTTCATTCAGAAAAAAGGACATTCGGAAAGTTGGTTCCGGAAAAATAACCTGAAACATGTGTAAAGTGTTATCAGATATTAACCCTTAAATTGACAAAGCTTCATTTCTCACACTAGTTTATTATATTAGCTATATTAGCTATAATTAGTAATCATTTGTACCCAACAAAATTTTTATTGTAAATGATTTCCTACGTTTTCTTATCTTAATGTTTTTTTCTTTTTCTTTCCAAGTGTCGCAAAATTGTTTTGTTTACTTATTATTCTTTATGAATTGATTAGTAGGCCGATCTATCGAACCCTTATTTAGGGCGGCTTTTGTTTCTACAAATTATCTATCTTATTAAACCGTGTCGGACCGTAAAGAAAACAACTATCGCAATGTCCATATTTTATATGTTGTACAATATTATAGTACTGTGAAATTTTAATTTTCCTACCAATTTTTTTCTATTGCTCTATTAAAATTATAGCATATAGCCTATTAACCTGTTGTATCCTATAGGATACTTTGTCAATTTAAGGGTTAACTTCTTTCAAAAGCCAATTGCCAGAAATACTGCTTTTCATATCTAGAATATGATATTTCTTCAAATATCCGGTATGGTCAATAGACAATATTTGTTGGATTGAGACTGTATTTAACACATATTCATTAAAAAAGAAAAAAAAACTTGCAGCCCTCAAATTAACACTTTCAAATTATTAGTGAAATGTTTAATTCTCCGCTTTTGAGTTCATTAATATTATTCAGAACACATGGAATACCATGTAATGTAGTCTCTGGTTATGTAATAAATTCAAATGAAAACAAAAAAAAATCGGAAAAAAAAACTCAGAATATGAAATTCGCTGTAAAACGACGCAATAGTAATAATTCTCGAATGTGTTCATATTTCGCTATTAGAACTCTGTTTCGCGATTTGTCGCGATTGATTTATCCGCACATTATTAATCAGAATCACTTACAACTTTATCATCATTAGGTGGATTACCTCCATTGTTGGGATTTTTACCAAAATGAATTATTATCCAACATATAATTATTAATGAAACAAACTTCATTATTTCATTAATAGTAATTATA
Source organism: Periplaneta americana (assembly GCA_025594305.2). NCBI lineage: Eukaryota > Metazoa > Arthropoda > Insecta > Blattodea > Blattidae > Periplaneta > Periplaneta americana. Next base: position 21,994,194 of record JAJSOF020000035.1, read on the forward strand.
TCACTAACAACACTATACTACTATTTACGAATTTGTTACGCAAGTTTCATAATTTTATAGTACAAATTAGTAAAAATCTATTGTATATCTATTACATTGTGATTTTCGCGATCTCCATAAATACCCGGCCCTGTAATGGCATACTCTAGAGCAAACTAAAAAGTAAAGGTTGATAGTGCATCTCCTTGCTTTAGTCAGCATTGAATTGGAAAAAGTCATACAGTTTAACATTTAATTCAGAATACAACAGTTCTGAGAGATATTCAAGAGGCTTATTAATGAATGAATTATTGTGATACTGGTGGTGGTGGTGGTAGTGGTGGTGTTGGTGGTTTGGTAACGTTAGTGGTTGTGGTGTCGGTAGTGGTGATGTTGCTGGTTTAGTACTGGTGATTTTGGTGGGTTGCTGGTGGTGGTGATGGTGGCTTGATGTTGGTGGTGGTTTGGTGTTGGTGGTTTTGGTGGGTTGATGGTGGTGGTGGTTTGGTGTTGGTGGTTTTGGTGGGTTGGTGGTGGTGGTTTGGTGTTGGTGGTTTTGGTGGGTTGATGGTGGTGGTGGTGGTGGTTTGATGTTGCTGGTTTGGTATTGGTGATTTTGGTGGGTTGATGGTGGTGGTGGTGGTGGTTTGGTGTTGGTGATTTTGGTGGGTTGATAGTGGTGGTGGCGGTTTGGTATTGGTGGTTTTGGTGGGTTGATGGTGGTGGTGGTTTGGTGTTGGTGGTTTTGGTGGGTTGGTGGTGGTGGTGGTGGTTTGGTGTTGCTGGTTTGGTGTTGGTGATTTTGGTGGGTTGATGGTGTTGGTGGTGGTTTGGTGTTGGTGATTTTGGTGGGTTGATAGTGGTGGTGGCGGTTTGGTATTGGTGGTTTTGGTGGGTTGATGGTGGTGGTGGTTTGGTGTTGGTGGTTTTGGTGGGTTGATGGTGGTGGTGGTGGTGGTTTGGTGTTGTGATGGTGATAGTGGTGGTGTGTTGATGGTGTTGGAGGTAGTGCTGGTTGGTTGGTAGTGGTGGTGGTGGTGGTGGTGGTAATGATGGTTGTGGAGTTGGCGGTAAGTAGCTACGTCTCGGGTCTCTTTGTTGAAAAGCCGCCGCTGGCAACTGCTTTGCAGAAGGGTTTAACCTCTGTAAGCAGCGTTAGAGGAAGTACTGCAACGGTTGAATGGCGGATTTGAGTAGAAATCTTGACTGATATGGATAAATAAGGAACGAGTGCGACAGCAGGTCGGCCGGGCTGAGTGCAGACGTAATTTAACAGAAATCAATTACAAATGGATGCCGACAGAGGGCCACTCTAGACCCATGTGGCAGGCGAGCGAAGAGCAAATAGCAAAAACAAGGAGAGCTGTGCAAACATCATAACAACGAGAAGACGAGCAGCTCGCCCACGAACCATTAACATCTCCAAGCACCATGGAAACCGAGCGGGGGGCAGCCGTCGATATGTGGGAGGTATCAACAGAGGTAGGAACGGGCAGGGAAGAAAACTGACGAAAGATATGAAATATTACAACTCGGAAGACATGATAATTAAGGGAAGACGATACTAAAAATTTGAAATTCCTTGTTATCTCGTTGAAACTTACAATTTTTTTTTTGTGTACTGAACAACCGTACTTAAAAAAATCTAAATTTGAGTATTAGGTTTTTAAAAAAATAAAAAAGGGGGCTCAAATTTGGCAATTAGCCCCCAATTTGTAACTATTTACAAAAATTGATATAACTCAGTTTTTTTATAGATATTTGAGAATTTCTTTTACCATTAGATTCACTTGATTTTAATATGATTTATAGAAACAATATAACTGATTTTAATAAAAACCTTAATGAACCTCTTGATTATCCTTCAGAACTGCTGTATTCAGGATTTAAAGTATTTGATATACAGTACATCAAATTAATAACAATGTCTTATTGAATTTTGTACAAAAAAAACTAAACGTATTTAATTTGTATTCACATTAATATAAAACCAAAATATTATACAACATATACTTGATAGAACCCAAATGTATCACAACTGTAACATATAATGACAGTAGCAAATTTGGTTCAAGCCTAGGCTTTATAATAAGATAATAACTAAATTCCAAAACATATAATTTACCAATGCTTCTTATTTAAAAAAACAATAAGTTAAAATACTGTTTAAAGAGAAAATTTTAAGTTAAAATTATTGTGATATCTGTGTTTTTTCTTACTGATTTTTTTCTCTTTTTTTAATTTTTATTCTGTCATATTACATATAAAATGTCTTAAAATTATGCCCCCTGAACATGAATAGGCATATATAATTTATTCTTTCTGGGAGTGCTAGAGAGATTATTATATCTTCAGACACAAAGTAATTAATTTACCAAACACAACAGCTTAGGCTATAGTTCTATTCATTCTGTGTCAGCCTTGTCACTGACTTATGGGCCTTCTCCACGAAACTTAATTTTCAATCGCACATGTCACAACAGAAATACCGTTTGACTTGTGGTAATTTTCTACAAAATGGTAAGTATATTTATCCGTATAGAATGTGTTTAAAATTCAATTAAATATTATGTAAAGTATGTGATCTAGATTTTAGCATTTCTTACATTAAATATAAACATTTATCAACAGTAATCTCACTAGACGTTTTGATTTATCTAGAGAAAATCAAAACTCGAGTGGGATTTAATTGACTATTACACGATTAGAAGAAAGTATATAAAGATTAGAAGTAACGAAGTACTCCAATACAATAAAATATTAATTGGCTTACGAAAATACAACTGTCTTCAAATGTATTATTGTACCATCTCAACATTACAAATATTACTCTAGATGCATGCTAGATGGCAGTAGTGTCTTTATACAGACACTGTAATGATTACTATTCAATAAATCTTAATATTAAACAATCTCTGATACGTGACTATCCATAATATCATATAGCAGAAGTTCTTTTTATCCTCTCAGAGCAGAAGCTATAACATAACCTAACTAATATACACAAGTGTTAGAAAAGTTTTAATTAACGACGATGACATAAAAAATAAACATGAATAATTTTAAGAGGAATAATTATTGAATGTAAAATTTTCAAATTTGAATGTGGTTGGTGGTTCAATTGATGTTATATTGGACGTGTGCGTAATAGAAGTGGAACTCGTTGATTTAGGCCTACATGGTGTATTCAACTTATTCAGAATTTCCGAATGAATAATTTTAAAAGGAATAATTATTGAATGTACAATTTTCAAATTTGAATGTGGTTCAATTGATGTTATATTGGACGTGTGTGTAATAGAAATGGAACTCGTTGATTTAGGCCTATATGGTGTATTCAACTTATTCAGAATTTCCGAATGAATAATTTTAAAAGGAATAATTATTGAATGTACAATTTTCAAATTTGAATGTGGTTGGTGATTCAATTGACGTTATATTGGACGTGTGCATAATAGAAGTGGAACTCGTTGATTTAGGCCTACATGGTGTATTCAACTTATTCAGAATTTCCGAATGAATAATTTTAAAAGGAATAATTATTGAATGTACAATTTTCAAATCTGAATGTGGTTGGTGGTTCAATTGATGTTATATTGGACGTGTGCGTAATAGAAGTGGAACTCGTTGATTTAGGCCTACATGGTGTATTCAACTTATTCAGGATTTCCGAATGGTGCTCTTCATTTATTTGTAAATCGGATTTCAGAAGATGCATAGGTATGATCAGTGATTTTTATTAATTCTTGTTCTTTAATGCCAATGCGAGTCATATTTGAAACTGCCGTGCATCGACTGGAGTGGTTTGTAATTTTATATATATTTTTGTCGTCCAGACCAGCGCAGTTTCAAATGTTGGCAAACAAAGAAACAAATGCTAGGGACGCGATAAAATTAAACAAATGCTAGGGACGCGATAAAATTAAACAAATGCTAGGGACGCGATAAAACTGTGCGATAAGCAGCCATGATTGGTTGAAATACGTCCTTTCGTACCGTTTTATTGGTCAAAAGTAGTATGACGTAGTAAGAGTGTAATAGTCTTATTAAAATACTGAAGGTAATTGATTTTAAATAGTATTGCTATTTGTCATTCTGTAATTTTCATTTACAGGTATATTTTACATCTTTTGCTTATGCTATCTGTATTTATCTTTTTTATATTATTATTTTGTATTCTTGTTTTATATTTATATCTGTGTCTTTTATTTACGTATGTATTTATGTTTTTTTTTATTTTCCATTTGTATTTATACCTGTATTTTGAATTTATATGTTTTCATCTCTTTTCTCGTTTTTTTCCTTCCATTATTTCTACTATCTGAGCAGTTAAGAGTAAAAGTGGTGTAAGTCAAAATTGGGTAATGAGGTTTAACGTAAAAATTCTGTAAAACACAGCGCAAAGTAGCAATTAATATGGCCTTCGTGCTATCCACTGACTACTAACAGCTTAAATAAATTCAATATTAATTGCTACTTTGCGCTGTATTTTACAGAATGTTTACTTTAACCCTCATTACCCATTTTTGACTTACATACACCATAAATAAATAAATAAATAAAACGGCTCATTCTAAATAAATGTAAATAAATAAATGGGGTTTTAAATGTACTAAATAATTAAATAAATAAGCAAATAAATAAATAAATAAATAAATAAATAAATAAATAAATAAATAAATAAATAAATAAATAAATAAATAAATAAAAATAAATAAATAAGCAAATAAATAAATAATTAAATAAGTAAATAAATAAATAAATAAATAAATAAATAAATAAGTAAATAAATAAGTAAATAAATAAATAAGTAAATAAATAAGTAAATAAATACATAAATAAATAAATAAATTAGCAAATAAATAAAAATAAATAATAAATAAATAAGTAAAGAAATAAATAAGTAAGTAAATAAATAAATAAATAAATAAGTAAATAAAAATAAGTAATAAATAAGTAAACAAATAAGTAAATAAATAAATAAGTAAATAAATAAATAAGCAAATAAATAAATAAGTAAATAAATAAATAAATAAATAAGTAAATAAGTAAATAAGTAAATAAATAATTAAATAAATAAATAAATAAGTAAATAAGTAAATAAATAAGTAAATAAATAAAAATAAATAAATAAATAAATAAATAAATAAATAAATAAATAAATAAATGTGAAGTTTCATCTACGTAAATGCGTGTAATAAGTGTGAGAAACCTATAACAACAGGTGTTTCTCGCACATCTGGAAGCAAGACTCAAAGGAACTGGCTTAGAATGTGCTTTGGACAATCAATAACATCGGAAGAGGGTGGGCAGCTATCGAGAGAACTGCCTCTAGTGGACTTCACTCACTGTAAGCCTCTTAGGTCAGTTTCCCAACGGTAAGCCGGCCCAGGTTGAGCATCTGTCCGATCTCAATGCGAGCCTTCTGTGTCCAGTCGGGGGAAGATTTGTAGGATATCCCCGCGCCCCAATCGACCCTTCAGATATTGCGATCGTGGAACATCGCATTTCATCCCGAAGGCTGTTCCGCTCAAATTCAAGATGTCAATAACTAGTTTTGTTTGAATCTATAAAGTTCATGAAAATCAATACAGGGGTTGCTGAGGTATGATTATTTATTTAAGAATACTAAGTGTAGGGCAAACTCGGCTAATTTCCTAATATTTCTTTTTAACCCTTAAATTGACAATATATCCTATAGGATACAACAGGTTAATAGACTATATGCTATAATTTTAGTAGAACAATATAAAAAAAATTGGTAGGAAAATTAAAATATCACAATAGTTTTTTTATTTATCGGAGCTTCCTCAAATTAGAGGCTGCCATTAGACAAAGCATACAAAACAATACAAGAACACATAGATGATGAGAGCTAAAAGAGTAAGAAAAAAAACAAACAAATACACAAACAAACAATGGCAGTTTACAGAAGAAAACAAATTTTCAAGTAAAGAATCAATGAAAGCTAAGAAGGAAAAAGAAAAATGATAATGGTGCGTCAATTTTTTCCATACACTGAATTAGAGTCCATATAGGTGGTTCCGTAAAAGTCTGACTGACTCTCTAATTATGAGGAGGGCCAGTTCATTCAGAAAAGATTTGTGCAGTCCTAGGGTCTTAGGCCTACAGAATCTTATCGTTCCTCTTGCTCCAAACATCAATCCCGTAACGCTGATATAGTGAAGTTGGTATTTATCTTTATAATACGGGATGGTTGGAACGTAGATTGCTCGTTTCTCCTCATGTACGTCTTCGGGCTGTCCTTTGTACGTTTCAAACCTGATGGTGGGGTCGATTATCATACCCTGAGACAGGGATTCGCTAATGGCGATTATGTCAATTCGTCTGTTACTGCCATTGTCGGCGGTTCCGTGGACTTCTTCATACTGTACAACATATAAAATATGGACATTGCGATAATTGTTTTCTTTATGGTCCGACAAGTTTTAATAAACTAGTGTGAGAATTGAAGCTTTGTCAAGTTAAGGGTTAAATTTACCACGAAATTATATCAGCGACAAATGTAATTCTGATGGTATAGTATAAACGATATAATAATATATACTATAACATAGATTTTATTCACTGCGCTTTTGCAGTGATGTGAGCGGATTTTTTTGGAAACTACTTGAAGAGTTTGGAAATCTATAGCTTTCAATTTGTGAGTGAATACACCATCCGATTTCCTTTGTTAAAAGAAGAGCTCTTTTTTTCTGTGTTTGTGATCAAAATTGTTTCCAATGGTAAGTACTGACATTTTATATTCCTCGGTGTAAAATATATTCTTATCAACGCAGTGATTATGTAATAGAGACTTATCTTGGTAGGTTATTTTCTTAGGGTTTTTCTCATTCCACGAGGCCACTTTTCTCTTTAAATTTTGTATAAAGAGTGTTTCCGAGGTGGTGTTACAAACTTTCAGGGATGATGGCGAAGGGCACATGTATCAATTTGAGATAAGGAACCATGGTCCGGAAATGACTGAGTCGAAAGTTATAAGCAAAAATAGTTGTGTGGAAATGGAATTGTAATTTGGCACCACGTGCCTTCCTTCCCTTAACCTTCGGAACAGTTGTGGAAAAATGATATGGGCCGGATGTCTCCTACGTGAGTACTCGTCCCCATACAATCTGTGAGCTTGTCTACTGTTCCCATTGGCTCATCCGTATTCGAAAATCAGGTCTGCTTATTCCGCTCTTGTGTATTCCTCCATTTCACTAGGACTGATCGACTGGACACTGCAACTTGTACACATACACTGTTGTCTACAGACGTGCATATCAGGACCGACCATGTCCGTTACATATTACGCTATCTGCATTGCTTTAGTGTAGTTTCCTGTCCCCATCCCTCAGACAACGAACTGAATGGAATACTTTAAGTAGACAACGTAAACAACGTTAGATGAATACAGTATGTGTAAGATGTACAGATAAATACACATAAATAAGGTGTACAGAGAATAAAATTATTTCATTTCCACACAACTATTTTTGCTTGTAACTTTCGACTCGGTCATTTCCGGACCAGGGTTCCTTATCTCAAATTGATACATGTGCCCTTCGCCATCATCCCTGAAAGTTTGTAACACCACCTCGGAAACACTCTTTATACTGTAACAACACACTCTGGTGAAAGAAGTATTGAATGCATGAAACGTAAAATATTTTGTGTGTGTGTGTGTGTGTGTGTGTGTGTGTGTGTGAGAGAGAGAGAGTGTGTGTGTTCAGAGTATCTCCGATATGTTACGCATGGCGTGCATGTTGCAGATGACAGATAATCGCAGGGTTAAATTTGGAAATAAATACAATATTGTGAATATCCGTTTCATGGCTTAATCAGTCAAAGTAAGTATATTTTTTTCTTGCTTATTTGTTTTGTGAATTGCTATATTTGTGTTCTGTGGTGAGTTGTGAAGTGTACAATGTTGCACTGTCTGCGATTAAATATTTGAGAAGAGATCTTGTGTCAAAGTAGATAATCTTTGCAAAATTGCCTCCTGCACTGACTTGGAGATTCTGGACCTACCACACGTCGATTCCCTTGGAATTATTAAAGATATTCAAGTAGGTTATCTTTAGGATCTGCCTATGTTGATGTCAATAAATTAGCTAAAGACAAACTGGGCAAAATCATTAAAGGAAATCTCGATTATGAACATATGTGTTCTGTAAAAAATTAATTTGTGAACATGACGAAGACACAGAATTTAACCTCATTTTGTCTCAAATACCATCATATAAATTTCTTGTGATGAAGAAAGGTCATTTTTGTACAAAAACATTTTGACAGACTATTACACTTTTACTACGTCATACTACTTTCGACCAATAAAATGGTATGGAACGACTTCTTTCATCCAATCATGGCTGCTTATCCTTACTAATTTTATCACCTCCCAAGTATTTGTTTTTATCACCTCTTTAGCATTTGTTTCTTTGTTTACCAACAATGTACTTTCAATAAATGTACCTTTTAAAATTATTCATATTTATTTCAGCAGCCTTAATTAAAACTTTTCTATCATTTATCTTGTTTATATTATTTAGGTTATGTTATAGCTTCTGCTGTATGAGATTATGGATAGTCACGTATCAGAGATTGTTAAAATAATATATATTGCTAATTGAAGTGGAATGCAACTGTTTTAATAAAAATGAAACTGAATCAACAAAGACTTCTTGACTAGTCATCCCCCATAGAGTTCAATGAAGATTGTATAGTTGGCACAACTGGTAACAAGAGAACAGCTCATCATAACACACTACTGCCATCTAGCGGAATACTTGTAATGATAAGATGGTATAATAATCAATTTTCAAGACAGTTCAGTATTTTCGTAAGTCATTTAACATTTTATTGTATTAGAGTACTTTATTTCTTCTAATCTTTATATAATTTCTTCTAATCGTGTAATAGTCAATTAAATTCCACCCGAGTTTTGATTTTCTCTAGATAAATCAAACCCTCTAGTGAGATTACTGTAGATAAACACATGAACTTGGCTACTGAAAATTTAGAAAGACAGATAGTAGTACATTGTGCTATTCGAAAATAAAGTGTAAGTTTCAATTTTGAAGGTGCATATTTTTGTATTCTTTTTTTTTTTTTCATCGTGCATATTTTGTCATTTGATTGTGCATGAATGTATGTATATTTTAAGACCTCCCCTGAATAATTGTGACCAACAAATCTACAACGCATATTTCAAGAGAAAGGAAAATATTTCGTTAACCCTACATTTTCTAGCAGAATTATTTTTCTAATCAAAGATGCAAGTTTATCCATATATTGGATCAATAAATTATTGTTATAAGTGAATGCTTTAAACTTAGGGGAGAGTCGGGTAGTATCGGACATCGGGTAATATCGGACAGTGAGTTTCTTTCATCTACCACACGATGATAGTACCTGATTGACATGGTTACGTTTCTGTGATGTCGCATAGAGAAACGTAACCATGTCATTCAGGTACTACCATATGGTTGTAGATGAAAAAAACGCACTGTCCGATACTACCCGATGTCCGATACTACCCGACTCTCCCCTACTTCTTTCATCTAAGTTACATATTTCATTAATAATTTGATGTTACATTATTTTTTTCGGGAAAGTCTTCATTTTAAGATTTGATAGTGCATTAAAATCCTGTCTTTACTAATCAGATATAGCCAATAGCATGACTCCCGTGACACGACGTCATAAAAAGTATTTATCTTAAATAATCTAAGTTACAAATTAAGTGTACCATAATGACAAGGAATTTTGTTTCACGTTGTATTTACGTTGACAAGAGTGATAAAATGAATCTGCAACAGCACTCTTGATAAATTTGGACAGCTCTCCTATCTTATTAGGCAACTCGAAGCATCCAGGCTCACCATTATCGTCTGTGTTCCACTAACATCTAACACTCGCTGCGGAAGAAGAAAGCTTTATTATCAATAATAAAAATCCAGACTACAACTCCCTGGCTCTCTTTATAACCGAGACATTTCATTATAGCGGCTTTAATGAATTATAAACACAAAAACATCACTTCTTTTTCTATTTGATTTACGAATTTTTGAAGAACTAGAAATGTGTTTTGTTAATGTATTAAGGGCACGAAATACATTACTGAAATAGTTTGCCATAAATTATTTTTCTTCCTTTTTGCCTCTTCCCCCTCACAACTCTTATCGAGGAGAGCGGAAAAATGTTAGGTAAGCAGGCATCGTAATATACTTGAGGAACTGTGTACGTCTTTCCAACGGCTTACAAATTTTTAATCACCGCCTTAAAACAGCGGCTGCGCCGCTTATAAAACTAATTCAAGGGGTCATTAAAGGATGAGGGACGAGTGTGATGAGCAATGACGCCATCGCGGCAGAATTCTTTTGATCACCAGTGGCGGACTGGTCCCATTAAAAGCAATTAATATTTATTTACTTTTATTTATTTTCTTATTTGTCCATAAAACAGTTAAAAATCATAGGACTTGTAAAATAAAGAAAGGAAAAACAATAATAAAAACAATAATTAAAATATATGAAATTACAATAAATTAACACCAATGTAAACACACACATATTTCATCTAAATTGTAGAGACAGAACTTTGTTAAAATTCTTTTGATAAATCTTTTAAAACACCTTAAATCATACATACATAGGTTGGATAAAAAGTAATGGCAACACTGCTGTCATGTGACGATGGTGCATTCGAGAGTTGCCAGCTGTGTGGACATGAACAAGGACTGTTAGATGAATTAGTGCACCCAGCGGCGACAGTACTCTGTCAATCTACTGCAGTGTGTAGAACGTTGACTTTCATAGGGATAGTGCGAGCGCCCTAAGACCACGTTTACAAAACTAGAGCAATGTTCCTGGGTCAAAATTGAAGTAACACGAAGTCGTAGTGCACAAGAATGTTTTCAGGGACTGCATGAAGCATATGCCGATGCAGCGTTGCCATATCGCACAGTGACACGATGGGTTAAAGCGTTCCGGGAAGGCAGGGTGCTTTAGGGCGGTCAATACGGAACATCAACAAAGATGGACGCGCTGATGGTGTACGACGCCTTCCGAACATTTGGCAAAAGGTAATAAATAAGGGGGGGCGACTATATAGAAGGTACGTAAATGTTGTACCCCTGTGAATAAAGCCATGTCAGAAATATCGAACTGTTGCCATTACTTTTTATCCAACCTTAGTATTTTAAATATCATCAGGCAAATCATTACATAACACATGGCTTTTCATTATCCAGATCATGAATCAATCAAATATAGTCGTCACCACATTATAAAAAGGTTCAATCTGTGTGATGCTTATTGAGCTCAGGCTACAGATAGTACAAACAAAACACTATGTACTGCAAACAAGCAGTTCTCAATAACTGTTGTCAACTTTTCATTGTCCATGTGCTTAACTGTGATGTATAGGCTACTCCTCTTATATACTGAGTAGTTGCAGATTTTTAAAATAACTGTTCGGCGAATGTTGAAATGGATCTCCATTGGTACCCCTACAAGATTCAAACCACACAGAATGTAACAGAAAGACATAAACGTATTCACATGGAGTTTGCTCAAAAAAGGTTGTTGATAGACAGTCCAGAAATATTCACAACACTTGCTTAGTATGTACAAGATGAAACTAAGCAAGACGTGGTTGCCGACTACTGGTACACGGAACTTACGACCGGTGTTTTCATTAAGCTAATGGACATGACTTTTTAATATTTATTTATTTGTTCGTTCGTTCGTTCGTTCGTTCATTTATTTATTTATTTATTTATTTATTTATTTATTTATTTATTTATTTATTTATTTACAACTTCACTTACTCAGTCACTCATTTATTCACTTATTTATTTATTTATTAACAATTCATTCATTTATTCATTCATTATTTATTTCTTATTTACAATCAATTCATTTATTTAATTCATTCATTCATTCATTCATTTATCGATTGTTTCCATCTTTAATTTTATTCATTATTTATTTATTTATTTATTAACAACTCACTTCCTTATTTATTTATTTACTTATTTATTTATTTACTTATTTACAACTCACCCATTTACTCACTCATTTATTTTCATTCATTTATTTCATTCATTCATTCATTCATTCATTCATTCATTCATTCAGTTATTCATTCTTCTATCCATCCAACAATTAATTATTAATTCATTAATTCATCCATCAATTCATTCGCTTATTGATTATTTACTTGTTTACTTAGTTGTTTATTTCTTCATTTATTCACTCATTATTTATTCATTTTCATTCATTCATTCATTCATTCATTCATTCATTCATTCATTCATTCATTCATTCAGTTATTCATTCTTCTATCCATCCAACAATTAACTATTAATTCATTAATTCATCCACCAATTCATTCGCTTATTGATTATTTACTTGTTTACTTAGTTGTTTATTTCTTCATTTATTCACTCATTTATTTATTCTTTCATTCATTTATTCATTCAATTTAATTAATTTATTTATTTATTTACTTATTTTATTCATTCATCTAACCATCCACCCATCAGTTATTCAACCATCCATTCATTAATTCATTATTAATTGTTTACTTGTTCATTTATTCATTTATTCACTCATTTATTTATTTATTTATTATAATTTATTTATTTATTTATTTATTTACAACTCTTATTAATTGTTATTCATTTAATCAGTCATTTGTTTATTTATTTAATTAATTCATTCATTCATTCATTCATTCATTCATTAATTCATTCATTCATTCATTCATCCATCCATCATTTCATTCGCTTACCGATTGTTTACTTGTTTACTTATTTATTTATTAACAACTCATTTATTTATTTATTTATTTATTTATTTATTTGTTTTTATTTACAACTCACTCATTTATTTACTTACTTATTTCATTCATTCGTTCGTTCGTCCGTTCGTCCGATTCATTCTATTCATTCATTCATTCATTCATTCATTCATTCATTCATTCATTCATTCTTCTATCCATCCAACAATTAATTATTAATCATCCATCAATTCATTCGCTTATTTATTGTTTACTTGTTTACTTAGTTTTTATTTCTTCATTTATTCTCTCATTTATTTATTCTTTCGTTCATTTATTCATTCAGTTATTTATTTATTTATTAAAAACTCATTATCTACTCATTTATTTATTTATTTACAACTCACTTACTCATTTACTCACTCATTTATTTACTTACTTATTCCATTCATTCATCTATCCACCCATCCATCCATCCATCCACCCATCCATCCATCCATCCATCCATTCATCCATCCATCCATCCATCAATTCGCTTATTAATTGTTTACTTGTTTATTTATTCACTTATTCACTCATTTATTTATTTATTTTATATAGTATTTATTTATTTACAACTCAGTTACTCATTTACTCACTCATTTATTTACTTAATTATTTAATTTAATCATTCATTCATCCATCCATCCATCCATCTGTCCATACATCCGTACATCACTCTATTCATTCGCTTGTTAATTCTTTACTTGTTTATTTATTCATTTATTCACTCATTAATTTATTTTATTTATGTAATATTTATTTATTTATTTACAACTCAGTTACTCACTTACTCACGCATTTATTTACTTAATTATTTAATTTATTCATTCATTCATTCATCCATCCATCCATTCATATATCAATCTATTCATTCGTTTATTAATTGTTTACTTGTTTACTTAATTGTTTATTTATTCATTTATTCACTCACTTATTTATTTATTTATTTATTTATTTATTTATTTATTTATTTATTTATATCTTCTACTTTTTCTTTATTTATTACTTTGTTTCTTTCTTTGTTTGTATGTTTGTTTGTTTCTTTCCTTGTTTCTTTGTGTATCAATATTGTTTTGACTATCGTAATATGTAATATAGATTTAGTTTAATGTTAGACACGTGGTATGTTAATCATGTTATAATCTAACTGCGTAAAGTGTTTGCCATGAAATCTTTTTTTTAATATTTCACACTGTATAATAACGACTTATGTATTATATAAGACTTATTGCAAAAACAAATGTAAACTTGATGATGCCAAAAGGTAAAAACGTTAAGTCATTTCAATATATTAGTAGTCTGTTACTACAACTGTAAGTTTTTCTCATACTTCCATTTTGCTAAGTCATTAAGATAAATAATATTTCACTAATTTGTTAGATAAGCACTCTATGTCACAAGTTTAAGTGTTGTATTGCAATTCAGAAAACATCGGGATTTTAACAGAGTCATTGTAGGAAACACGATTTTTAAGCTCGAATCAGAAAATTATTCTAACAGCTTTTCTTCTTCATTGACGGACGTATTACTACTTCACAAAGAAGAAGTTTTCAGCCATTTGTTTCTGCAATTGCAGGAAGAAAAATATTCCCTTAATTTTAATGTTAATGAATCAAGATGTTCTTCATATTTGCAGAGATATCGGACAAGTTGAAGTAGCTAAATTGTAATATCTCTAAAATTATCCCAAGAAGCTCCGAAGTTTTAACTCTAATTTATCTAGATTTAGAAATATTTTAAGGAGATGAATTGCCGACAATCCTTTTAATACTATGAACGAATACTTTGAACAGCAGAAACCATTCAGTTTCAATTTTGATGCCCTATTAATTATACAGGGACATCATTTTATTTTTACTTCGATTTTTATTGTACCTGAGTTTTTGAATGTACTTCACTCCCACCTCTTCTAGTAGTGAACTTCCACCCAAGGCCGCATATGCAGTCGAAGTCGTCTTACGGCCACAATATATAGTGAGTGAGTACAGTACGTTCCAGAAATATAGTCGTATTTTCCAGTGAATGAAGTGCATTCATTATTGAATCATATTTTCGCACAGGTACGTACTGTGTCCGTTTGGTTACGTCGCTTCCCTGTTTCCCCCACCCATTTCTGCTGGTCCCTCTGTAAAGGCTAGTGGGTGGGCTGTCAGCTCTTTTCTGAAAACATTTGGTGTCAGGAATTGGATGTCTATGTAATATTATACAGGGACATCATTTTATTTTTAATAACATTTTTAATATTAACCTGTCTATACCTTTAGAGAACCGGAAACATCGCTTGCTCCCCCCTCCAAGACTGGAGTTCGATGATCTGGCGTAAAACACAAATCACTCTACTAGGTATAGGAAGGAAGAAAAGTAGTTCATCCATTTACGTAAACTAGGAAATATCGCGATTTTGAGTTTGATAATTTTCATTAGGTTTTTCTTTAATCAAAGTACAGTACTGTATTAAGAATAAGTGTTTTTACTCACGAAGTGAGTTATCCATGCGAACGTATTCATTATGCAGTGTATATTATACTGTCTACAGCACATTAGCGTACAATATACAGAAAGAAGTTAAATTGAAAAATAATCATAATATGAATATTTAAACACAATTTTGAAAATGGTGGCCGTTCATTTCGATACAGGCTTCAGTTCTTTTGTGCATATTATCGCACTATAGACTATTGCATCTAATTCCAATTGCCAGTTTCGTCCTTCGTACTAGTAACTCATGTTGAAATAATTCTGTACCAACTCTACATACTGTAAATTCAATCTTCACTTCTGCCCGACCCGAAAATATAAAATTACTCAGACATGCTATCTACTGTCCGTCCAAGTGATTATGCCGCAGGATTGTAGAAAGGGAGGAAATCACGTGACAGTTAATTACTTAACGAGGCCCTTTTATTTAAGTTAAATTAAACAGCTGTATAATATTACGTAAACTTCCAATTCCTAAGAGAAATTAATATTTTCAGAAAAGAGCTAAGACAGCCCAGCTATTACAGAGGGGCGAGCAGAAGCAGGTGGGGGAAATCGGGATGCGACGTAGGCAAACGGATAGTATCTGTGCGAAAATATGATTCAATATTGAAAGCTCTTTCGTCACTGGAAAACGCGAACATATTTCTGGAACGTACTATACTCAGTAACTCAGTACTGCTTACTATCTGCGGTCTTGATTCTGTGTGGAGTTTGAACTTCCTTAGTAGAAGGGGTGGGAGTGAAGTACATTCAAAAACTCAGGTACAATAAAAATTGGAGTAAAAATAAAATGATGTCCCTGTACAACTTTTTAAAACAATGTAAATAAAAGGGCCTCGTTAAGTAACTATCACGTGATTTCTCCCTTTCTACGACCCTGCAAGATAACTACATGGACATAACTACTTTTACGGACAGTAGACAACAATCTGAGTAAATTTATCTGTACGAATCGGGCAGAATTGAAGTGATTACAATATGCAAATAAGGTACTCTGTTATAGAGTAGGTACAGAATTATTATTTCAAGAGGCATAGGATTATGGCCCCCATATCAACTGATATTTTGCATTATTTCTTTTGGGGTTACTGTAAAACAGTTGTGTTTGTTAAACATCTTACAACAATAGAAAAATTAAAGAATTACATCCCATAAATAATACATTCAATTTTAGGAAATATGCTTAAAAACGTTTTAGATAATGCACACAAAAGAACTGAAGCCCTATAGAAATGAATGGCCATCATTTTCAACATTTTGTTTAAATATCCAGATTTTGATTATTTTTCAATTTAAATTCACTATCCATGTTGAATGCTAATGTGATGTAGACAGTATACTACACATTGAATAATGAATACGTCCTCCTGGATAGTTCAGTTAGTGAGTAAAAACACTTATTGTTAATACTATACAGTATTTTGAGTAAATAAAAACCTAACGAAAATTATCAAGCTGAAAATCGTAATAGTTCCTAGTTTACGTAAATGGATGCACTACTTTTCTTCTCTCGTATACCTAGTAAAGTGATTTGTTTGTACTTTATAGTTTTATCATCAAACTCCGGTCGTGGAAGAGGGTAACATAGTGTTTGCGGTTCTCAACAGTTAATCCAAAGGTATAGCCAGGTTAATATTATAAATCTTAGTAAAAAAAATGATGACCCGGTATCTTGGTTGATGAATTTGCTCGTAGCATATATATAACTTGAACTGGTAATAGAAATTACGGGAAAACGGCTGGACGGATTTTAGTAAATGATTTGAAGCTTGAAACTCAAAGTATTTCGGAAAAATAGTAGTTTTCAGTGAAATGTCAATTTTTAAACATAATTTTCCTATTTTCCAAAATCCATCTGTCGTGATTTTTGAGAACTAGCTAATAGCATTCACGGCCGACTTGATGTTCCCTTCGTTTTTTTGTAAAGTAGAAGCGAAGCGAGCATCAAGTCGGCCGTGTTGCATTTCAGAATAAAACAAAACGCACACTACAGTAAACAATATTACACGAAGGCCATGATCTGCAAGAATTCTGACATATTTAGAGCTCAAATTAAATTGGTTATTAAAAACTTAACTTACTAAAAATAATTTACAGGTTCGATTCTGTGGTGTGTAACTTTCTGGGTACAGCTGTGTATTGGATATTAAAAACTACAAAAGTTGAAGTGGTTTGATGACATTATTACCATTAGAAATGAAATATTATTGTAGTTAATGCCATGATGTTACTATTTTTCATTAATTATACATATTAATGCTATATTGATGCTATGAAAGTGAAACGTTTTGGGGTTATATAAGTAGGTGTAGAGAATAACTTAAATTAGATTTTGATTTCTATATTTTACTGAGTGGCGGCTATATAGTATATTATATAGTATATGTTACTGAAAGCTATAAAACTTACGTAAGATAATATTATTAAAAATAAAATATTTTTATAATTATTAATCAAGTGGGGTTGGGTCTTTTTCATATATTTAATGGCGGTGTGGTGTAGATATTTATATGCGTGGTTCTCTTCAGTATTGGCTCGAGAGAGATTATCTTTCATTGTTATGGAAGCAAATAACTTTCCGAATGTCTGGTATTCTTCATTGAAAATAAATCTGAAAAATGTTTATTTGAACGTCTAATGAACTTAGTTTGCAGCTTTTGCTATTTGCTGCACAAGCCACTAGTTTTATTTATATTTTTATGCTATTGCTAATTAAAATATATTGATTTAAAAATGAACATTTTCAGTACCAACTAATAATAATAATAATAATAATAATAATAATAATAATAATAATCAATCATCATCATCATCATCATCCTTCACGAATTAGGCCTCTGTAGATCTGTTTCGGCCCCATCTAGCAGTCTTCTAAAGGTCTTTCTGGTCGACGATGTCCTCTAGGTTTATATTGCATCATAATTTTTGTGATTCTTGAATTTTCCATTCTTCTTACATGATCTAGCCAATTTAATTTGTATCTGCTGATTTTTTTCTTCTACTGACTCTACTTCTAATTGTTCTAAAATTTCTTCATTCCTTTTTCGGTCTGAAAGAGTATATCCTGCTGTCCTCCTGAAAAATTTCATTTCCGTTGCTTTTATTCTGTTCATGTCTTTTTTTCTTTAATGTCCAAATCTCGCTTCCGTATAAAAGGGGGGTAATGCTAGTGTATTATATATTTTTATTCTTGCAGATTTTTGTACTAATTTAGCTTTTAATGTATTGTTTATTATTCCTAGAATTTGTGTAAATTTGGTAATTTTTTGTTCACATATTTTTCATTTTGATAAGATATTTCACAACCCAGATAATTGAAATTTGTACTTGTTCGAGGCATTGGTTATTGTGTATTATCTTACTTCTGACTGGGTCTTGTCCTAAAAATGCCATTACTTTTGATTTTTGTGTTGAAATTTCCATCCCAAAGTCTTTTAATATTTTATTTAATGTATATAATCCTCTTTGTAAATTATACTCTGAATTGGAAATTATGACTTAATTAATAATAATAATAATAATAATAATAATAATAATAATAATAATAATAATAATAATAATAATAATAATATAATAATAATAATAATATCGGGATGACGACAATGATAAGAAGCAGGAGGAAATTTAAAATTGTAAGAGAAATATTAGACAAGTGTTAATTCCTTTTAATCAAGAACTTGATAATGGAATCCCTGCAATAATCTACCTCGTCAGATCTTTGGAATCAGACACTAAGAACAGAGCCTTCATTTAGAAGATGCTTTTAGATGTCGTACTGATATCTAATTACTGTATGTTTTAAAACAAGCTTTTACGACAAGGTCTATCAAGTGTTTTGAAAAGTGTGAAAACGAGCGGCATTCCATCTTGCCTGATGAGACGGGGCAAGGTTCTCAAACTGTGGAACGCGATTCGCTTAAATGTACGCGAAGAACAATGAATATATGAATCGGTTTTTTTTAGAAACCCCATAAGTCAAATTTTAAGACGTTTCATATGAAACGACATGTGGTTCTTCTTTATTTACATGTCTACGTATGTAGTTAATCATTTATTGAATTGTTTAACTCATTGTTTTTCTAGCTTCCTCTGATTTCAAGATTTGTCTCAAAAATAATAATTATTTGCCAATAGTCATATTTATTTACTAGCCGTACCCGTGCGCTCCGCTGCACCCGTTAGAAATAAATATAAAGTAATTACATAATTAAAATAGGACATTTGATCCAGGAAACATTCGTGTTTGATAGAAGGATAAATCGTTTAATATGTTACTTAATTTAAATTGCATCCAAATAATTAAAATGCGATCATTTTGGTCCGGAGACACTCATTTGGTGCAATGACAATTCCTTTAACATGTTTCTTAATTTTTATTAGCAATTATTTTTGGAAAAGCGAAAATTAACAGAAAAATTTTGGCTACAGATTTATTATTATGTTTATATTATATTATATTATATTATATTATATTATATTATATTATATTATATTATATTATATTATATTATATTATATTATATTATATTATATTATATTATATTATATTATATTATATTATATTATATTATATTATATTATATTATATTATATTATATTATATTATATTATATTATATTATATTATATTATATTATATTATATTATATTATGAAAAAGTGTGTTAATAATTGATGTACTCGAATTAGAAAGTTTTTAATTTGTTGTGGGAGCTCTTGAATCTCAGGAGAAACAACTTTTACAACAGCGCAACATAATCTGTTTGGCTCATTACCCAATTTTTTTGCATTGCATTTATTGCATATGTATTTTACGTATTTTAACACGATTCAATTGAGCATAGTTAAAATTTGAATTATAAAATAATGGATTGCTAAGCTAACGTACTATTACTGCATACTAAATCAATACACTCTCGTTGTTCGTTAATTCTCTGAGATAAAAATGAATATGTTAATAAACATTATTATAAGAAATACAGGAAATGAATATACAGAATAATCTATCAAGTTTTCTGTGCATAAGAAGATATTTTAATCTTACCTGTCCTCAATTCACTCACAAGTTACTGTAATAACATTATAGCATTATGTCCATCTAGAGAAACTACACTTTCCAATGATGAAATAATAATTAATTATACAAATCGGTTAATTTAGCTTCCGATATTACCATACAAACACAGAAACATTGTCTGTAGGCTATGTTTCATAGCTTTCGATTGTTGTGTCCAAGGCCCCTTATAGACGAAGTCATTTGTTTTTTATTTCAATACACCGCCTTAGATGGCAGTTATTTTAATTTTAAAACTCATTTATCTCTCATATCAGTCCTATGAAAATTTTTCAGAGAATAAAACTTATCATAAATCATTTTTAAAGAAACTTTTGTTATGTAACATATTTCACAAAAATCAATAATAAGCGAGATATTTCGATTTATTTAATTCAGGCCCCCTTATAACCCCCCCTTTTAAGTAATGTATTTTGAATGCCATATAGCCTAAAATCTAAGTTACAACGAACTTAATTTATATTCCAATTTTCATCGAAATCGGTTCAGCCATTATTGCGTGAAAAGGTAACAAACATACAGACAGACGGACGGACGGACAGACAGACAGACAGACAGACAGACAGACAGACAGGCAGACAGACATACAAACAAAAATTTCAAAAAAGCGATTTTCGGTTTCAGGGTGGTTAATTATATATGTTAGGACCAATTATTTGTGGAAAATCGAAAATTACCAGAAACATTTCGGGTACAGATTTATTATTAGTATAGATGAATTCTTTTCAGCGATTTTAGGCCTATATTCCTGAATTTTCAGCATAGATTTCTTACGATTTCTTTCTCGTTTCAGGAAAATGTTATCTATAAAAAGTAGTCCCTTCTTCGAAACTTTTTTGTCACTTTTTATTTGCTATGAATATCTTCACTTATTTTTCCCAGCACTCTTATCGTGTGTGCGAGCCTTGCCCGGCATAAAACTATCAAACAAGCTTCATTGTGTGTGGGCTGAGCACGGTTTATGACGTGTCAGACCTTCTAAAAGCCTCATAAGGTGACCCGGGTTAACGCTAACAACTGCTCCGGGGTTCCCCGCCGGATCCACGTCCTCTAGTCTACCTGAATACCGCTGTCTTGGGTTCCAATCCCTACTTAGAAATATAAATAGTATTTAACATGTTTCTATTTAGCATCTCTTTTGAAACATATACTACACTAATAGGGCCCAATTGTATAAAACTCCCTGACTAAAGATCAACTTTGATCGAAGATCGAAAAGTAAACCGAGTTCAGACACTTCTTCTATTGTATAAAACTTTTCTGAGATCAAATTACCTTGGTTCAAATGCAATCTAAGTTCACGTGAAAAGGATTTGGCAACATCGCATAAACAGGTGAAATACGTGATGCGCGGACCATGTTATACAGGTTTGTTCAGTGTTGCCAATCTAGCGATTTTAACTCTTTTTCAACAACAATTTCTTTTAACTTTTATATTGCTTAAATAGGGATTTAGTGACCTTTTTAGCACCCCATAGTGACAAAATTTAATCTTTCTTTGTTGATAATGAGAAATCTAGCGACTTTACAACTACTTTTTCGCGACTTTCCGTATTACACTCTGTTGGAGACACTGGTTTTTTTGCAATGTAAATAATGGCGGACAATAAGAAGAAGGTTGACTGTTCTCCAAGTTGTTATCATGTTATGGTGTTTGATACTGCTAAACATAATAAAGCTTTATAAAACGACAATTTTCGTTTAGTAATACAGTTAATTGAACATTTATGAATGTACCTATCATATCCATTAATAATTAATGGTTGTTATAAACATAATATAACTATAGGTTATGTTATTTGATACTGCTGAACACGATAGAGCCTTATAAAATATAAGAATGTTTGTGTATTAAGGCAAGAAATTGAAAGAAATATATATAAATGTACCTAACATATCTATTAATATTAATAATAATGGATATTTTATTTGCACAATCTGTCACTCGTATATTTCAAACAGAAAAGAAATAACTGAACTTGGATCATCTAACTTAATCGGAGAAATTTCTTCAGTCAAAGTTGACTTTAGTTTGAGACAAATTAATCTCAGATTAGACTTTATACAACACAAAATTCCAAGTTCAGCTGAAACAAGGATCAATTTAACCTCTGATCTAAGATTAAATGGTTTATACAATCGGTCCTAATAGACCATGAGATGAGGACAGCTAGTCAAACTGGAAAAGCGTCATTGCAACCTACATTAACACTTCTTCCCATTTCAGGAAAATATCTTGTCATGAAGGAGTCTCTCTACAAAAAATGCAGCCAATAAATAACATATGAGGATCATCGTTTCAAAACGTATTAAGTCCACAGTGGACAAAATTAAAGTTGTTACTTTCTTTCATGCTGTGAATTCTGATGGTTCCAAGTCGTCATACAGGGACATCACTTTATTTTTACTAACATTTTTAACATTAACCTGGCTATAGTCGGAAACACTGTTACCCCCTTCCATTACAGGAGTTTGATGTTACTAGTGCAATATGTAAACAAATCATTTTACTAGCTATAGGAGGAGAGAAAAGTAGTGTATCCATTTATGTTACAGGGAAATACAGTATTACGATTTTCAGTTTGATCATTACTTTCGCAGTATTTTATAAAAAAAAAACAGTAAAATAGTAACAATTTTTTTTTCACAAACTCATCTCTTCAGGCGGTTATATTCATTATGTAATGTCTACATTATTCAGCATATTACTAACCTAATTTATTCCTGAGAATTTTGTGAGCACTTACGTAAGAAATCCCAAATTCTACAGCTAACTTCTTGACCGACTTATTAGGACCTCGCTGCATCCTTTCTCTAGCATCTTCTATAACATCTTCTGTCACCTTTGTTGGCCATATTACACTTTTCTTCCTTTCTGTACACTCTGTTGCTCTAAATTTATCTACCAGATTAATGACATTTCTACGAAAATATTCCGTAATGATATAATCAGGAAATTGTGAAAAAAATGTTGTTCACATTCAGTTATATTGTAATTCCAGTTTCCATCATCGTCCTTCATACCTACAAACAGTAAAACAAAACTCTTGTTTAAATAACGCTGTTAAGTACCGTACCATATTATAGGGTACTGTACTTTCGGTAACTCTAATTTTCACTTATGCTCAGTCCACACAGATAAATTCAGTTATGCTACACACGATACCTGTGTGAAAATAAACTTCAATAATATAAGCTCTTTCTTCTATAGAAAATGCAGCATATTTCTGAAACACGCTGTACTCTCTACTGTTTATTTCACTGCTAGCAACAGCGGCCGTAAGTTTGTGTGGCTGACGTTAGCAAGGACATTAGTGAAAGGGGTGGGAGTCAAGTACATTCAGAAACGCAGGTACAATAAAAATTGAAGTAAAAATAAAATGATGTCCCTGTATTTGTAAACTGTGATACAAGTACTTAAAAATGGTTTTGTGTAGTGTTTTGAAAACTTGCCCAGTTTACGAATAATTCAGTTTTTCGTCATTCGTGTAAAAAAATTCTATATTGGACTTAATACGATTTGAAACGATGCTCCGAGGAGCATCGTTTCAAAACGTATTAAGTCCCCCAGTGGACGAAATTAAATTTGTTACTTTCTATTTATTTATCTTTCATGCTGTGAAGTCTGATGGTTCCAAGTCGTCATATTTGTAAACTGTGAAACCAGTACTTAAAAATGGCTTTGTGTAGTGTTTTGAAAACGTCTCCGGTTTACGAGTAATCCAGTTTTTCGTCGTCCGTGTAAAAAAATCGTAAGTTGCACATAATACGTTTTGAAACGATGCTCCTCAAAATAGGCGTACAATTTTATTAATATGTCAGAAAGCAAACGTTAACAATTAAATTATGTTTCATGACTAGGGCACGGAAGTTCATGAAATAGCATATTCTTTTCTGAGACATCACAGACAATGCAGGACGCAAATAAACTCGTTTCACTTCAACATGAACCAGTATAACCTACTTTTATTTTGCATTTTTCGGTTATTTATTATCTATTGGTCATTTTTTAGGAAATGTTCTACTTTTTGTAGCATTTTTGCCCTTTTCGGCTTTTGAACGGGCTTCTTTTTTTTTTTTTTCCCCACGGGGTAGTCGTCTATATTTGAGAACCTACTGCAGATTGTTTACGCAATTCTAATTCGATTGCATCATGCAGAAATTTTCCTTATGGTTACCTTGATTCTTGATCACGTGTGTTACGTGGTTCCCCCAATTCAGCGCAATAGAGCAAATATTGCAGCCGCAATGCCCGCAAGTGACGACTTAAAAATGCCCAAAGCAAAGCAACCGATGATCCTTCAAACCCGAGAGCCTACGAATGGCGATGAATCTTTAATGCAATCCTGAATAAGAGGTATGTTTGGGAATTTCAGTTCCTCCTAGTATTGAATTGTGCATTGGCGTAATTTCGGAGACATTCAATAATAATTATTTATTTATTTATTTATTTATTTATTTATTTATTTATTTATTTATTTATTTATTTATTTATTTATTTATTTATTTATTTATTTATTTATTTATTTATTTATTTATTTATTTATTTATTTATTTATTTATTTATTTCGAATATTAATGTGCAAAACAGCAGCACAAGGCCAATTACAGTTTAGCACAAAATAAAAAACAAAACAGAACAAATGATTATGAGAATGAATGACAGAAAATGGCAGTGAGATGAAATACAATCAATATAATAGTCAACATTAATCATTCACCAAATAGAACAAAATAAATGGCAATATCTAACAAATAATAAAAGATATTAAATAACAAGTAAGGATATATCACGCATAAGTAAAATCAAATCAGATCTTGTAAATTAGCACTTTTAATACACCTGGCTATTGGAGAAAGGGGTTTAAATAATTTAGTGAAGAAAATTCTTTGACCACGAAAGCCTTTCACGGGAATTCTAAGGTAGGTGTTATGTATAAAAGAATCACAATCAATGACACCATTAATGGCATTATTAAAGAAAGTGTAATCAATATCCTGACGTCTCGAATACAGACTGGTACAGTTAAAATATTTACTAGATAGTTCATAATTTAAAGAAGAGGAGTTGGGTACAAATCTGAACGCACAAAGAGAAATGAATTTTCTTTGGATATTTTCTAGTCTAGCTGAATCGGTTGAAGTAATAGAGTTCCACGCAACAGATGCATATTCTAATTTAGAACTTACTAAAGCATAATATAATGTAAGTATTGTATCAGGAGACGAAAAGGAATAAGTAATAGACCTAATGAGACCAAGCATTCTTAGTGAATGATTAAATAAATGGTCAACATGTTCATGGAAGTACAATTTAGAATCAAGATATATACCGAGATCCTTTATACAGTCCTTCCTGATTATGGCGGCATTCGATAGCGAATAGTTAAACTTTAATGTAGTTGTCTTCCTAGCAAAAGAGATAACGCATGTTTTAGAAATATTAATTTTCATACCGTTATAATCAGACCAACGTTGAATGGCATGTATATCATTTTGAAGTAAATGACAATCAGCAAGACTATTAATTTTCCTAAATATTTTTAAATCATCAGCAAAGAGAACATAATGGGAACAGATGGGCTTACAAATGTCATCGATGAAAAGCAAGAATAATAACGGACCTAAGGTGGAACCCTGTGGAACGCCACAAAGAGTAATGAAAGGATCAGAGAGAGAGAGAGTTTCCCAACCGAACACAAGATTGTCTGTTGGTTAAATAGTTTTCAAACCAGGTAAGATAATTAATGGAAAGTCCAAACTGATCTAATTTACTTATTAAGATAATATTAATAATAATAATGACAATATAATAATAATAATTATTATTATTATTATTATTATTAAAATCTTGGTCTTTTTTTTTTAGTTTTTAATGTCATATTTTCAGAAATTTAAGGTCATTTTATAGATCATTTTTCTGTCATTTTTAGGTCATCAAATACCGAGTCCTATTTATGAATTTTGAATAAATTTAATAAAAGGTGGTTGAAAATTACGAGAAATAAATAGTAAACAAGAAATAGTATATAAAATGCATGTAATTACATTATGTGAAGAAGTCCTTGAAAGTGTAACAACATATTTTTAATTTATTGATCTGATCCAATATTTTGGGTTTGGCCTGCGACACAGAATAGCTCACAATAAAATTTAAAATGAAAAATTATATAAACAGGTTTCAGACAAAATTGATTAAGACATAAGAAAAAAAATAGAACCAAATATAATTTAAATTGAATGTACACCATAAAGATGCTGACGAAATATGGCTACAGAAAGTTTTATTATGGTGGTGACGATGGCATCTTGAAGATCTCTCGTCATATTTTTCCCTCCACTTTACAAAGGCTTTCGGAATGGTGCCTCTCGCTCCGAAGAAGAGTCAGGTAACTGTGATTTTTTCTATGTTGTATTTCGCCGATAGGTACTGAATCGTGGGCTCGTAGATTTTCTTAGGATTAGTAATAGACAGGAACCTTACATGAGAAGACCACGTGAATCATATTAAGAAAAAGATCATTCCTATTCTAGGAGTCATGCATAGACTAAAACGCATATTACAAAAGGAACAATTAAAAACAAATATTATGCATTAGTCAATGCCCATTTTAGCTATTTAAGCTCAGTATGGGAAACTTGTGACATTAAAAGCTTCGAATGAAGATATTGGCCGAAAGTCGGGAAAAATACCTTCCCGTTTTTGTACAGGACTTGCAAAGAGAAACAATTATGAAAATCGGGAAGGTTGGGAATCCTAATAAGTTCCGAACCCAGGATTACTTTAATAGGAACTCCCAAGCTTGCTAATCAACGGTTTCTCCCATAAACTTATCAAAATCTTTCGCCAAGTTGTATCAATGAACCTTAAGCCACTATTGCACGTGGGAGAAAGTCTCACCTCTCCAAGTTTGGTGATTAATCTCATGAAGATTGATTGCGCGTCAGATGACGGGCCCCCAAAGTTCCTCAAGAGACGACCCGCTTCCATCGAGAGGGTCTTCATTAAAGCCAGGCCCTCCACTACTCTTGTATCCAGGGAGACGACAAGAAACATCAAAGAACTTGGCTGCCATCGCTGACAAATAAACTTCCAGTCCTGCTCTTTGAAAGGGAATCCCCTGCATTATTGTATCCAGGCTTTACTACGGCTACCACAAGGATGCGCCTCTTTGATGTGTACCAAATGGGCTAAAATGTTTGTTAATACATGTAGCACAAACGGTTTAATAAACGCTTCCACTTGAAGTGGACTTACCACAACTTCAACAGCAGCACATTAATTTGAGGGGAGGGCAGGGGATCATATGCCCCTCCTCCGAGGAAAAATTCGAGCAGGCTTTTCGTTTAAGAGCGGGCTGAAGTACAAAATATGAGGAAAACAAAAGTTTTTACTTTTTACGAGGTAGAATAGGTCTTTCTAACCATAAATTTACAGAAATATACGTTTTCGGTACCTCTGATAACGACAATCAGATCCTGGCATGTCGACTGTCTTTCTGTCTGTTTGTCTCCGTACATCAATCAATCAATCAATCAATCATGTTTATTTGTCAAAATTACTATAGCATAATTATAGACAATGGTCAATAAAGCAAATAGATATGCGAAGCAATGATATTCACTTTGTGCCGTCCTGCTAATCCTCCATGCATAGGCCTAAATCTTTCAACCAACGTGATACCGTGGAAACCAAAGGATGAAGCTGTAAAACATCTTGGAGTGCACTTAGATCGCCGTCTGTCATGAAAAGATCATGGAAACTCAAGACTAAATTATATCCGCTCCTCAACAAGAAATCATCTCTAAAGCTACAAAATTGCATGCTACTTTACACATCTCTATTACGACCTCTACTGCTTTATGCCTGTCCTGTCTGGGGAGGAGCTGCAATAAGTGAAATTAAACACATCCAGTCATTTCAAAATAAAGTCCTACGAATTTCACTCAATTCTCCTTGGTTTGTCCGTAACAGCCAACTACACAGAGAAACTGGTATTGACACAATCAAACAGTTTATTCATTCACAAGCTAAGAAGTTCTATAACAACCTAGAAAATTCCAGGCGCCATCCACTACTCTCTCGGAAGGAACATTTCCCACCAGAAGAGCCGACTTCCAATGGACCTCATATTATAATCAAAATTTGTCATGACGCCAACCTATGTAAACAATTATTTATTAACAATTATTTTTGTTCATTGAGGAGCCCAATCTAGGCTGTCCTCAATTCAGTGCCATGTATTGTATTTATATATTTTTTTAGAAATGATCTGTATAGCGCTAAATGCGCTGATCGATCAATAAATTGTTAAAAAAATTCCTTGTTCATATGGCTGTCAAAAAATTCATTAATATGATAAAAAGGATTATCTAAAAGCCATTTTTTAAAACAACTTTAAATCTAAATAAGCTAACTGAGTGGACATTCTTAGGCAATCTATTAAACATATCTAAACATCGCTTCCTTTTAAACTATTGGCTAGTTTTAGTTCACCTTCAATGTCTAAGAATCTGTCCTATAAAAAAACACACGTGAAATATCTACACAATATTTATAAAATAGGCTAATGTTACAAAACTAAATGTCAGTAACATGACAACATTCAATATATTTTAAAACAATTTTAGTCAGATAATATTTACAAATGTTGGGAGCCTTCAACTATCGTTGACTCATGAACCAGTGTGTTATTCTATTGTTCTTTTGTTCCAAATTGGTGAGAAATTCAAGTATCTTGATTTTGTATATGAATAAGTATCCTGTATTAGGATCTTTTGTCCTGCCTGAACTCCAAGACTTCTCGTTAAATATGCTGTTCCAACAAGATGAAACGCTCATACGTGCTAGAGAACTACTCGATATATCTTTGCTTGGGTCAAAGAGTGGTCAAAATGGTCAAATTCCCTAACAACAGAAATAAAATGTAAATGTTTTTATTTTGCTAATAATTGTAACATAAAATATAATATATACAGATAAAACTTTAGCTCACCCCTGAAAGAGTAGAACTCGTGCTCAGGGGCGGATTCCTGAATTGAAATCAAGAAGTATATAATACAATTTGTTTTTTGTCTGCTACACAATAAGAATATATAAATTTAAATTTACAATTTTTCATTATTTATAAAATTCATAAATAACTTTTAAAATTTAATACCAGAACTACTAGAATTGACAAGATCAGTATATTTAAATATAAATTTGTTATATATTCTTGGGTCTAAATTACTACTATGATTAAATACTGTAGCAGTGTTGCATTTTGGTTCAAACAATCTTAAAGAAGCCTTTTGTTTCATAACCATGCCAATACAATTCAAAATTATTTCGATTTTTATGTATGGATTTTATTAATACAATGTAATAAATTTGTCTTATTTTAAGAACATTAAAGTCTAAAAACAATTTTTGAGATGGAAAATCAATAGGTTTATGAAGACATATTTTAATTATTTTCTTCTGTAATAAATAAAGTGGATTAAAATTGGTTTTAAATAAGCTACCCATCCTATAATTCCATACATAATTACCGATTGAAATAAGGTTAAGTATATTGTGCGTAATAAACTTATCGACAAGTTATTCCTCAGTAAAACAAAATAATACTTATTTTACGTAATTTATTACAAAGGTAATTAATGTGTCAGTTCCATTTTAAATTACAGTCGAAAATTATACCTAAATATTTAACTTCAGAGGACTCCTTAATAATAATCGGACATTTACACTGTATAAGGAAACAATCAGAGTTATGTTACTTAATATAGATGTAGGAGATTTGTTACATTTTTCAGATAATGAGAAAATAATAATTATGGTTTTATTTTCGTTGATAGAAAGATAATTTATGTCAAACCATTTTTTTATTAATTTAAGTCCATTATTTGAATTATTATATGCATCATACCAGGTGTTTCCACCAAAAAGTAAAACTGTGTCATCTGCATTAAGAATAATGAACACCATTGTATTGTTGTAAGTCATTTTTAAAAAATCATTAATATATATTAAAAATAAAATATGGCCAAGAAAAAAATTGACTTTCTAGAGTTTTTTTTTAAATTGAGACTATGTGAAAGACATAGTTTACAGGAGGCCCTTTATGAATAATCGAAACTTTCGTAACAAAATTACAAATTTCGTAACAAAAATCACGAAAGATGTGCTGGAACGTGTATTGGTCCAAATTGACTACCGATTGAATATTGTCGTAGCCAAAAACGTTACTTAAGACAAAACTTCGAGGAAATTAATTTTTGTGAGTATTATGTATTAAGAACGTAATTATTGTTAAGTTATTAGAGCTAGTTTAATGTTCTAACATTATTGCATAAACACTGTAGAGGAAGTTTTACAAATATGGAATACCATTTTCGTTTTGGAACCTACATTTCTTGAATATACTGAACGTAAAAAATAGTCTTTGCCCAAAGTTTGCAGCGTTCTATTGCGATAATGGCCCGAGGGAATGGCTGATTGCTATACAGGCAGATAGGTAAAAATAATCTGAAAATTAATGTACTGAATCTTTTTTTGCAAATTAAACCGTTTAGCCATAAACTGAAATTGAATAATAGCAAAAATCGTAGAAATAAATCTTGCAACGCAGCTCACATTCTGGACACGAGTGTTGCTGAAAACTTGTGATTTATTTCCGTGAAAATATTGTAATCGACCTTTAGAAGCATCACGGTATTTTTCTTTATCCTTGGCATAAAAAATTATTTTTACACACATTACATCATAAGAGCTTACTCACTTCAAGTAACGTCTTTACTGCGTTGAAGGTCTGCACTAGATTAGAGCTACTCAGCGACGTCACGGGGACACCTTCGTAACATATTTATTGCAGGGAACAGAGAGATAGTGCAATCCTGACAACCTGTGGACAGCTTGTTTGCTGCTTCCTTATCACCGCCTTTCCACCTTGGCAGCTGTTACGGGTATGCTAGCCTATAATAGTTGGGAGCCGCTGCAGTCTTGTTCACAGATACGTAGCAGAGCAACCTGCATTTCCTTCACCTAGCTCGCAAACTGAACTAGGTTGTTCAATGATTCACTTACTCACTCATGACTGAATGACGGAAGTCCGACAAGTCGTACCGGGAAATACGTACCGCGACAATTCGTCCCAAGAATATAATTTGTACCGCGACAATTCGTCCCAAGAATAAAAATTCGTTCCATGACAAATTATTCAAAGAACATTTCGTCCCGAATCTACAACGTATCACGATATATAGTCCCATTGAAAAATTTTAATAATTAAGAAATTGTCTAGCAATAAGGTACATTACCAAATAACGCCACCTTAACACTTAAGGGTCGTATTCATAAACGAGACTTTGGATGAAGACTTCCCAAAGTCGACTTTCGTCGTAAAGTTTAACTTTGTTGAAAGTCCTATTCATAGACAATACTTCTGAGACTTTGACTTTGGTAAGTCGAGATTTGACGATCTTGTTCTAATGTTGGCAATCACAATCACTGCCTTGTAAACGAATTAAATTAATAGATAGTTGAAATAGAGTAGGCATTGCCGCAACCAAAGGCATCTTTTGAGTCACAAATCAATGAAACAATTGAACATCGGTATATGTTAAGCGATTGTTAACCGTTCTTGCAGCTTTACATAAGAATAATTATTCGAGGGCTTAGTGTGGAACTAACGTAAGTACAAAAACTGACATTTTTAGGTCTTTATACCAGTCGATAATAATATTTTTTTCTTCTACTTGGTCACAAAAATCGTAACTCAGTTCGAACAGTCTTGTATATAACACAATTCGTAACTACAAAACATGATGGCAGAGTTCATATGAAATAGTATTGCCTGTTAAGAATTTCGTTGTGAATAGAACATCGATTGTAGTTACATTAGTTTCACATTAAGCCCTCAAATTATTTCACTGTAAAATAATTTTATTCTGAAGATATAGATGATAAGAAGATTCCTCCAATGACAGACTATGAAAGAGACATATTATCCTGCTGTCAGTTGGCAGAGTTATTCCCTGCATGTTTGCAGAAACTACTTAAAAATTATCTGAAATCAATATGCAGAAAACATTATTATGACGACGGCAGGATTATAAATTAACTGCATTTCCAACTGTATAACCTATCCTTTATAGAATTAAATACCGTACTCAAAATCATTATTAAGCTATCAATCCTTACTTATAGCGTAAAATCGCGATTAAATAAATTGTTAATTTATAGAATCCTTTTTGATTATTCGAGGATGTTTTTATTGTTTATGAAACCTGTACCTTGATTTGAATTTATAATCTATAATAATACGCTGAGGAACATGAGAAGCTTTAATAATCTTCTGAATGTCCTTAATATTCTCGGCAAATTCAACAGTTTTCCAAATATCAGCCATTTTCCTTATGTCCACGAACGAAAGTCAAAGTCAAAGTCTAGATTTTCGGCGACTTCGAAGTAAAGTCACCATTGAAGTTTACTTTCGTTAAAGTGTCGACTGTGAATAGGAAAATGGCGACTTTGTACTTTCCAAAGTCAACTTTGGTCCAAAGTCTCGTCTATGAATACGACCCTTAGTCACTGTTGCTCTGAAAATAAGTTATGTGCATACACGAAAATTGTGACATAGATACTTTAATCTTATCTTTAGAAAACAGCACAATGAAAATGGTACTGGAGAATAATTACAACTCAAATAGGAAAACTTTGTATACTGGCGTTATTAGGAACAGCTTGTCCAATTAACGCCACCTATTTTCTAGTAACCTATACACTTATAATTATTAATGAATTATTTTTCCTAAGCAACACAAATTGAACTAAGAAACTAAATCTGATATTATTACTTATATTATTACGATGTACCGAAGTACATTTGATATTTCCGTGCAGAAATTCTACGTCATCATATGATGAAGGATGAGTGCAACAGAGAAAAATTCTCTCCGGCACCGGGATTTGAACCCGAGTTTTCAGCTCCACGTGCTGACGCTCTATCCACTAAGTCACACCAGAGTCCCATCCCGATGTCGGTTTGAATCCTCTCAGTTTAAGTTCTACCTCTTGGGTTCCCTCTAACTGTAATATTATATTATAGCATCTATTATCTATCCTTTCTTTCGTTTGTGTTGCTTGTTTTGTTTTCTCAATATTATGTATTTTGTATATAAATTGTATCAATGTATTTCACCTATATTTGGAAGCTTGATTCTGTTGGTGGTGAAGTTTAAATGAATAAATAAATAAATAAATAAATAAATAAATAAATAGATAAATAAATAAATAAATAAATAAATAAATAAAATAAATAATTAAATAAATAAATAATTAATTAATTAATTAAATGATTAAATAAATAAGTAAATAATTAAATTAATGATTGAATGAATGAATAAATGAATAAATAAATAATTAAATAATTAAATAATTAATTAATTAAACAAATAATTAAATAAATAAGTAATTAATTAATTAATTAAATAAATAATTAAATAAATAAATGAATAAATAAACAACTAAATAAATAAATAAACTAATAAACAAATAAGTAAATAAGTAAGTAAATAAATAAACTAACAAACGAATAAACGAATAAACAAACAAATAAATAAACAAACAAACAAATAAATAAACAAATAAACAAACAAATAAATAAATACATGTATACAAGAATATATCAATAAGTAAATAAATAAATAAATGAATGAAGAAACGAATGAATGAATGAATGAATGAATAAATAAATAAATAAATAAATGAGTAAATGAATGAATGAATGAATGAATGAATGAATAAATAAATGACTAATAAATAATAAATAAATAAATAAATAATTAAATAAATAATTAATTAAATAATGAAATAAATAAATAATTAAAAAAATGAATGAATGAAATAAATAAATAATTAAATAAATGAATGAATGAATGAATGAATAAATAAATAAATGAATAAATGAATGAATGAATAAATAAATAAATGAATAAATGAATGAATGAATGAATAAATAAATAAATGAATAAATGAATGAATGAATAAATAAATAAATGAATAAATGAATGAATGAATGAATGAATGAATAAATAAATATATAAATAAAAAATAATTAAATAATTAATTAATTAAATAAACAAATAAATAAATAAACAAATAAAAATAACTGAATAAGTAAATAAGTAAGTAAATAAATAAACAAATAAACGAACAAACGAATAAACGTATAAACGAATAAACGATAAACAAATAAACCAATAAACAAACAAATAAATAAATAAACAAAAAAAAACAAATAAATAAACAAATAAACAAATACATGTATACAAGAATATATCAATAATTAAATAAATAAATAAATAAATAAATGAAGAAATGAATGAATGAATAAATAAATAAATGAATGAATAAATAAATAAATGATGAATGAATGAATGAATGAATGAATGAATGAATGAATGAATGAATGAATGAATGAATGAATGAATGAATGAATGAATGAATGAATGAATGAATGAATGAATGAATGAATGAATGAATGAATGAATGAAGGCCTCGTCTTTGTTGTAAATAAATATCCATTATATTCAGAAGGATTCGAAATAGAGCACATGTTTTGAAGTATACACTATAAGAGGATTTTTATATCATTATTTAAATAATAAATTTACATTTCGAAGTAAATCACGCACTAAATAGTTGTTATGATAAGGAAAATGTCTGATGTGCAACGTGACATTTTATATGACGAGCATGCTTCTTCAGAAGAGAGTCAGGAAGATTTTCTTTGTGTATCAATGATCTCATTTGAGGCTCCTAAACAGAAGAGGTAATAAAACAAGAGACTATCGCCGTGTTAGATTCTTTTAACAGTCTACGCCATAAATACCTTTGTACCTGTGGCTCTTTTATTTCTAGATTTTCCGTAAAAATTTTATAGTCACTTAAATGTTTTCATCGTCGTTACACTCAACGGACGACATCAGTTCTTCTATACAGACGGTAATCAACTCGATCCGCTATATAGGCTGCCATTAAATCATGGTTTGAGGTTTAACTCAACATCCTTCTGAAATCGCTACACCAGCATAATTTTCTAAACTTCCTTCCAGCTCCTACGTTTAGTTTACTCTTACTCGAAATATAGAAAAAGTATTGTATTGCTACGAAGAATTTATTTCTTGTTTTTATCAAAAGTTAATCCTATTTTTGCACCTGTAATCCCAAGATAATTGTTAATGACTCCAGTCGAACTGTGTGTAGTTGTTTGTCAGATATCAGAAGAATTTTATCAACAGTAATCACACTAGAGGTTTTGATTTATCTAGAGAAAATCAAAACTCGAGTGGGGTTTATTAGACTATTACACGATTGGAACAAAGTATATAAAGATTAGAAGTAACAAAGTACTCCAGTACAATAAAATATTAATTGGCTTACGAAAATACAACTATCTTCAAATGTATTATTGTACCATCTCAACATTACGCTAGATGGCAGTAGTGTTTTATGATTATGTTTTCTTGTTATCAGTTGTGCCAACTATGGAATATTCATTGAACTCTGTGGACAGTTACTACTACTAGCAACGAGTTAAATACTAGTATCTAACTCGTTGGTTACTAGTCAAGAAGGCTTTGTTGATTCAGTTTCATTTTTATTAAAACATTTGCATTCCACTTCAATCATCCGGATCCCAGTAATCAACGTCACTTGACAGATGATTTTCAATAAATCTTAGTATTAAACAATCTCTGATACGTGACTATCCATAATAATATAGCAGAAGCTATAACAAACATAACCTAAATAATATAAACAAGTGTTAGAAAAGTTTTAATTAGGGATGATGAAATAAATAAGAAACGTTTTAATTAACGATGATGAAATAAAATATAAAGATGAATAATTTTAAAAGACATAATTATTGAAAGTACAATTTTCAAATTTGAATGTTTTAGTGGTTGGAGGTTCAGTTGATGTTATATTGGACGTGTGCCTAAAGAAGTGAACTCGTTGACGTACATGGTGTATCCCTCAACTTATTCAGGATTTCCGAATGGTGCTCTTCATATATGACCAGTGATCTTTATTAATTCTTGTTCTTGAATGCCAATGCGAGTCATATTTGAAAGTGCTGTGAATCGACTGGAGTGGTTTGTAATTTTCTGTTTTTTGACGTCCAGACTAGTGCATTTTGAAATGTTGGCAAACAAAGAAACAAATGCTAGGGTAGTGATAAAAATAAACAAATGCTAGGGACGCGATAAAATTAAACAAATGCTAGGGACGCGATAAAATTGTGCGATAAGCAGCCATGATTGGTTGAAAGACGTCCTTTGGTACCGTTTTATTGGTCAAAAGTAGTGTGACGTAGCAAAAGTGTAATAGTCCATACAAAATATGAAATATGGAAAAATTGTTATGCTCTCTTATTGAAAAGAAAGTTTGTAAAATTTTGTGTTAATTTTGCTTACATGAAATGTGGAGTGAAATTCAGTGGGCAATTACCTACATAAAATAGAAACACATAAAAGAAAAAAAAAAGAATGAAGAAAGTTCCAGAAAATAAAAAGGTGAATTGTAAAAGACGGGAATATGCTAATATCAGAAGAATTTTATTCATATGAAATATGAAATACAGAAAAATTGTTATGCTCTCTTACTAAAAACGAAGTTTGTGAAATTTTGTGATTATTTTAACTTACGTGAAATGTGGAGAGAAATGCACCGGGTAGGAAAAGGAAGAAGAATTAACATAAAATAGAAAAACATAAAAGAAAAATAGAATGAAGGAAGTCCAAGGAAATAAAAAGAGAAAATGTGAAAGACGGGAAATATAGTAAGAACGAAAAATGGAAGAATAGAAAAAAAATACAATAAAACACTAGAAAGACAATCATAACGAAGGAGTTAAAACGAAATAAATAAAATAATATTCAACAATGTACTATGAGATACTGTGTGATGAATGGTCAAGAACTTGATTTTTTACAATGCTATATAACGGGACGTAGTGTTATTGTGGAAATAAATGGAAGAAGATCTTATTCAGTCCAAATTAAATTTGGTGTACCTGAAAGATCAGTAGTTGGGTCCTTCTTTTTCTCAATTATGTTTAATGATCTTCCGAGTAAGATTAACGCTTAAGGGATGTGATATATAGATAACTCTATATTCCTTCTTTTTTACAAATAAAAATCTTACAAAATTTCAAGGAACTTACTAAGGTAGTTTTAAAAGAGAGTTCGTTATGGTTTCCTGAAAACGATTTCCTACTAAGTACGGATAAAATCCTGATCGTTAAATGTAGTCTAAAAATATACCAAGTGGAGCTATTCAAATTCTTAGGTTTTTACCTAGAAGCAAAATTGTCAGGGAAACAATGTGTTTTTTTTTTTCGTTATTATTTTTACTGCATTCTGCATTTATGTTATCTTTTAAATTTCATTATATATTTGTATTTTCATTTGTTTTTGTATTTTAGAATAATAATAATAATTAGAATAATAATAATAATAATAATAATAATAATAATAATAATAATAATTGAATTTGAAATATAAATAAATAAGGAATAAATAAACAGAATAAAATAAAGACAAGAAAAATACAATTAAATAAGAATGGAAAAATTGGTGAACATAAAAATGAAGCAAACTGAGAGAAATTAAAGTACAAACAGAACGAAAGAAAATGTCTAGCATAAATAATAAAATTAAGGAAAGTAAGAATTGGAGAAATAAATTTAAAAATAACGGAATAAAATTTGGAAGGAAAAATAAAATTAAAACTATTGAAGTAAGAAAGAATGGAAATAAGAACGGAAGAAATGTTAAATATAAATAATATAATTAAAAATGGAAGAAAAGGAAATTAAATTACGATATGGTTTTTAAAGTTGTTGAACATAATGAAACTGAAAGCAGAATAAGTAAAGCGAAATAAGAACAGGAGAAAATGTCGAGAAAACAGAATGGAATTAAAGAACAGAATAAGTAAATTAATTAATTAATTGAATAAAAATTAACGAAAGAAAATGTTGAAGAAAGAAACAAAGAAGGAAAATAAGATACACATATGCTTGAAAAATTGAAGTAAAGAAAACAAATCAAGGAACAGAGAACGAAGGACGGAAGAAATGGAGAAGCTGTAAGAGTAGAGAAGAAAGAGGCAGAAACAAAATAAACATAAAATTACAGAAACAGAAAAATGAGCCAAAGAAATAAAGTAGAAATAACATAAAATTGAATGTAAAAATGTGAATAAAAAAGAAAAAAGAGGTAAAATTACGAAGAGTTTCACAGATAAGACAAATAAATCATCAAATGTTCAATTAATTGCATGTGGGGTTGAGAATATTCTTATAATTAAACAAAAACAGATAAACACACGTAGGTAGACAGGGAGAGAGAGAACACGTAAGATGCTGGGTTGATTAAGACGAGCATTTTCTGATGCGATGCTAATCTAGACAATTATTCTGTTTTATATATCTCTGTAATTCAAGGAAATCTGCAGTAACTTGTACATGTTCACCATATGTTCAAGCATCAATTAACCAGAAATAAAATAAAAACCCAGTGAATATTTATCTGTATATAAGAAAAAACTCGACTCGCATCAATTGATCCACATTATCGAGATAGTTAACATCAAACTTCAATGTTTATTCTATTTGTTTTCTGAGATGTAACATTATTGAAATACTGTAACTAAATTACTCTTCAAATACCTAAATTATACTGATTGAGAAGAGTGACATTCTATGTCCTTTTTTACGTGTTGAATACCTTTGAAAATTAAGAGATCTTATGCTGTCAATGATCATGTTACAATGTCTTATTATTATTTACCTATAGACGTTATATCAGTGTCAGTGTAGACAGTAATGAGCATACAGCGGATTTTCGGTCCCTACACAGAGGCAAGACATCATGTCCCTTGGCGAACGGAGGGAGCGTAGCAATGAGTTCAGTGACCTTCCTTCAACTGAAGTACACTTAACATGCAGTCCTTGGTCCTTAATTTATTTATTTATTTATTTATTTATTTATTTATTCTGGTGTAGTTAAGGCCATCAGGCCTTCTCTTCCACAACACCAGGAATACAAATACAATAACAGAAATAAAAAGGAAAAAAACACTATAAACGAAGTAAAGTCACACAAAAATATACACAGGTTGCAGTCACACAAACTTTAAATGAGT
The DNA here is from genome assembly GCA_025594305.2 of Periplaneta americana. Taxonomy (NCBI): domain Eukaryota; kingdom Metazoa; phylum Arthropoda; class Insecta; order Blattodea; family Blattidae; genus Periplaneta; species Periplaneta americana. The sequence goes on from JAJSOF020000035.1 coordinate 22,033,752, forward strand.
GATTAAGTATAATTAATTGTATCCTAATTAACTAACATAAACAAGAAACTTGCGATTTTAATCTGGAGTAAAAAAACACAAATCAACACTTCTAGCAATATCTAAAAAGCATTAAACAAGACAAAATTTTCCAATTTAATTTTGAATTGTGATAAAGTCCGGCAGTCCCTGACATCATTAGGTAGCGAATTCCAGAGACGAGGTATTTCTACAGTGTAGGAGGATGAGTATAGAGACGTTCTATGATGAGGGATGGAAAGAAGTGCTTGATGTCGGTTTCGAAGAGTTGTAAGAAATTGAAAGCGCGATAAGAGATAATTCGGAGTAGAAGTATGCATGATTCTAAACAGAAGAGACAGTGAATGTATTGTTCTTCGTTCCTTCAGACGCACCCATGAAAGTAACTGGAGGGAAGGTGTTATATGGTCAAATTTACGAGTATTGCAGATGAATCGTATGCACACATTATGAACACGTTTAGGACCCAATATAATTTTACTCTTGGGTCATTCCATACAAAATTTTAAGAATATGCCAGTGATGTCATGAATTTGTTTGGGCTTTTAATATAATAATGTAATTATGAAAATTAATTAAACTGCCAATATGACCGCCATATCATTAATATTTTAGTCTCACGGATGACTGAAAAATGGGTGGCAGTTACATGTTATTCATCATTTTAAATATTCTAGACACCCTATATGAAGTGCCATCGAAACTAAACACACGCCATTGTAAACCTGAATAACCATACTTTAATACCTTTGGGCCGTATTCATAGACATTCTTAGCCCGGGCTTCCGGTGGATGATCAGTGAACTAACGCTTTTCGTATTGATAAACCAATGTTAGCGATATGATATGATAGGAATCCTGTACAAATAACCACTCAATAGCCGCGGCTAGTTTAGCACGCTCGTAGCGCGGGCTAGCGAAATGTCTATGAATAGCACCCTTAAAGACTAACCCGAAACATATTAAGGCATGCTCATAAAATCACCTCATTGAAAAAAAAAAATAGTTTTATATTCGAATGCAACAAATTTAATTCATGCGAATTTCATTCGTATTAAAGAAAATCTTATTCCTAATCCATCTCCCAAGTTTTATGACTTTATGTCAAAAACCCTGTGAATAATTAAATTAATAAAATTATTAATTTTTGTTCCGACGGTTGAAAATCGCTTGCTATGTGTGGCGGTCGCAGCGTTCGCGAGACTTCATAACGATGAGTAATCTCAAACGTCCGTCTCCCTGACCTTGATCGCCCAACATTCTGTACGACGGGAGAGCCTACCTGCTGAGCTCCTTTGTTCCGGCGAGTTTTTTTTATTAAAAAACTGACATGATATTTAAGTCAACTTTCTAGAATCAATATACCCTAAAGAATTAAATACATGTTTTTTCGTCTGTAAAAGTGAATTGCGTATTGTGTTCTACATTTTTTAATATAATTTTAAGGTGGGTAACTATTTAAAAAATTATATAGCCTATATTTTTTCATTTTAAAGGCATTTATAAACAAGGTTCTCCTTTTACGAATTGCATTGAAATCATTTTTCCATCTTCTTTTACATAGTAAGAAAACTTCAATGAATGAAGCCGTGTTCTTTGCTAAACCAATATTTTAAATTTGGATTGCTGCCGAACTATGAAAAATATAAATATAGTATTGCTTGAAATTCATATTTAGAACATACATAATAACCTACTACAATATTTTTAACTTTTGAGACATCATGGTTCAAAAACATACTTTTTTGTATGGAATGACCCTCTTATGTTTTCAAGAACACTCCTCAGCACAAGTTTTGCTTTTCGGAAGTGTGCCAATTATAAATTATATGATTTTAAATGTTGTGTAAAAGAGCTCAATAAATTAAAATAAAGTACAGTATTTCTGCTCAAAAGATGTATACGAATAAATCTTATATTTAATATCACATAATATTTTGTCTATGTGTAAAACATTACCTTTAGAAAACGTATTATATATCTTTCACGTGTTAAATTTTTATGTTACATTGTTCACATGTTTCGACCTGTTATTGGTCATCATCAGAACTGGTAGTTGCTGGTCTGAGAGGATAAAAAGAAGTTGCTGGTCTTGGCGTCTTTTGTTTTGTTTCTTGTGGGGGTGTATTTGTGTAGTGTAATGTGGAGTCAAAGAGTGTGTGTGTTCTGAAATTGAGATGTGTGTTGAGAATTTCGTTTGGATGTGTTTTTGTGTGTCTGCATATTTCGTATTGTTCTAGTGTGTTTAGTTTCTGACTTTTTGGCTGAATGTGTAGAATTTGAATGTCTGTGTTGATGTCTCTGTATGCGTGGTTAGCATTTGTGATGAGTTCTGCATATGTGGAGGTGTTTTGTAATTTTGTTATGGCTGTGATGTGTTCTTTGTAACATGTTTGAAAAGAGCTGCCTGTCTGTCCTATGTAGAAGTTGTTGCAGGTGTTACATTTGAGTTTGTATACGCCTGTGTGATTGTATTTGTTTGTTTGTGATGTAACTATGTCTGTGGAGATGTTTCTGCAGAGTATTATTTGTTCTGTATGTAATGTTGTAATTTAATTTCTTGAATAAGGTTGCAATCTTGTGTGTGTTTTTGTTTTCGTAAGTTAGTTTGATGTATAATACGAAAGACAAAACATAATCACAAAAAAATATATATAAAAATATAACACAAACACAAGAACACAAAAAATACATCATGTAGGTCTAAGTATAAGTATTTTTACCTCACTTCATCTCAGTTCATCTCGCCAAAAATTGTAATCCAAATTTTGACTTCTTGCGCATCTTAAAGCTTCAATGTAAGATCTATGTAGGCTAATACAGTAAATGAAAAGAAAAAAATACATTATCTATTATTATTATTATTATTATTATTATTATTATTATTATTATTATTATTATTATTATTATTATAGCCTTTTTTGCTTATGAAATACTGAAAACTAGATCCTTTACGCTTTCATCTTACTTAAAGATGACTTTTAGAGAACCCGGAGGTTCATTGCCGCCCTCACATAAGCCTGCCATTGGTGCCTATCCTGAGCAAGATTAATCCAGTCTCTACCATCATATCCCACCTCCCTCAAATCCATTTTAATATTAGCCTATCCTCCCATCTACGTCTCAGCCTCATCAAAGGTCTTTTTCCTCCAGTCTCCCAACTAACAATCTAAATGCATTTCTGGATTCACACATATGTGCAAAATGCCCTCCCCATCTCGAACGTCTGGATTTAATGTTCCTAATTATGTCAGGTGAAGAATACAATGCGTGCAGTTCCGCGTTTTGTAACTTTCTCCATTCTCCTGTAACTGCATCCCTTTTAGCCCCAAATATTTTCCTAAGAACTTTATTCTCAAACATTCTCAATCTCTGTTCCTCTCTCAAAGTGAGAGTCCAAGTTTCACAGCCATACAGAACCATACAATTATTATTATTATTATTATTATTATTATTATTATTATTATTATTATTATATTAGTATTATTATTATTTTATTAATCTTGCTCAGGATAGGGCCTGATGGCGAACTTATGTGAGGGCGGCAATGAACCTCCGGGTTCCTTGAAAGCCTTGTAAGTAAAAAATAAGTAAATATTATTACATCACTTCACCTCAGATCATCTCGCCAAAAAATTGTAATCTAAATTTTGACTTCTTGCGCATCTTAAAGCTTCAATGTAAGATATATGTAATAGAATAAATGAAAAAAAAAAAAAATATATTATCCATTATTATTATTATTATTATTATTATTATTAATATTATTATTATTATAGCCTTTTTGCTTATGAAATACTGAAAACTAGATCTTTTACGTTTTCATCTTACTTACTTACAAATGGCTTTTGGAGAATCCGGAGGTTCATTGCCGCCCTCACATAAGCCCGCCATCGGTTCCTATTTTGAGCAAGATTAATCCAGTCTCTACCATCATATCCCACCTCCCTCAAATCCAGTTTAATATTATCCTCCATCTACGTCTCGACCTCCCCAAAGGTCTTTATCCCACTGGCCTCCCAACTATATGCATTTCTGGATTCGCCCATACGTGCAACATGCCCTGCTCATCTCAAACGTCTGGATTTAATGTTTCTAATTATATCAGGTGTGGAATACAATGCATGGAGTTCCGCGTTTTGTAACTTTCTCCATTCTCCTGTAACTTCATTCCTTTTAGCCCCAAATATTTTCCTAAGAACTTTATTCTCAAACATCCTCAATCTCTGTTCCTCTCTCAAAGTGACAGTCCAATTTTCACAACCATACAGAATCAATTACAATTATTATTATTAATATTATTATTATTATTATTATTATTATTATTATTATTATTATTATTTTATTAATATTTCTCAGGATAGGGCCTGATGGCGAACTTATGTGAGGGCGGCAATGAACCTCCGGGTTCCTTAAAAGCCTTGTAAGTAAAAATAAGTAAATATTATTACCTCTCTTCAACTCAATTCATCTCGCCAAAAAATTGTAATCTAAATTTTGACTTCTTGCGCATCTTAAAGCTTCAATGTAAGATATATGTAATAGAATAAATTAAAAGATAAAAAATATATTATTATTATTATTATTATTATTATTATTATTATTATTATTATTATTATTATTATTATTATTATAGCCTTTTTTTTTTGCTTATGAAATACTGAAAACTATATCTTTTACGTTTTCATCTTCTTACTTACAAATGGCTTTGGAGAATCCGGAGGTTCATTGCCGCCCTCACATAAGCCCGCCATCGGTTCCTATCTCGAGCAAGATTAATACAGTTTCTACCATCATATCCCACCTCCCTCAAATCCAGTTTAATATTATCCTCCCATCTACGTCTCGGCCTCCCCAAAGGTCTTTTTCCCTCCGGTCTCCCAACTAACACTCTAAATGAATTTCTGGATTCACACATACGTGCTACATGCTCTGCCCATCTCAAACGTCTGGATTTAATGTTCCTAATTATGTCAGGTGAAGAATACAATGCGTGCAGTTCTACGTTGTGTAACTTTCTCCATTCTCCTGTAACTTCATCCCTCTTAGGCTTTCATCTTACAACAAATTTAAAGGATATGGTGAATGGAATGTTCTTAAATGTGAAATGCAAGCTAAATATAAGAACCAAGAGCAGTAGTTTTGATATATAACATGATAATAGCGGTAAAACTGTAACACACATTTTGACGGCTTATAGCGAGTGCTGATAAAGTATAGGCCTACTTGGAAGTTGATTTATGGTTGGCACATATGTAGTTGAGATACGTGCTGCCATAAATTACTAGTAAAAAGGCTTAACATTAATGATAACTCAAACAGAGGACTGCACAAGGCACGGCTAGTAATCGAGGGGGAGAGGAGGCGAAAACTCTGCACATAGCGGAAATATTGATTTAATAAATTTGTATTGTTGTGGAATAATTATAATATGTAACTGTACACTGCAAGGAACTTGGAGAACTGTACCCCATAAGCATAGGCCCATTCATATTCTACAATATACAAATACTTCACAGACGTATTCCTATGGTAACCACTAACCAGTGAAATATTTTTCACCACCTTCTTCAGAAGCATGCCAATTTTTAATTGTTTGAAATTTACAAAGTTTGTTATTTTTGCACTATGTTTGCACTTACTGGCTTTTAAGCAACCCGGAGGTTCATTGCCGCCCTCACATAAGCCCGCCATTGGTCCCTATCCTGAGCAAGATTAATCCAGTCTCTATCATCATATCCCACCTCCCTCAAATCCATTTTAATATTATCTTCCCATCTACGTCTCGGCCTCCCCAAAAGTCTTTTTCCCTCCGGTCTCCCAACTAACACTCTATATGCATTTCTGGATTCGCCCATACATGCTACATGCCCTGCCCATCTCAAACGTCTGGATTTAATGTTCCTAATTATGTCAGGTGAAGAATACAATGCGTGTAGTTCTGTGTTGTGTAACTTTCTCCATTCTCCTGTAACTTCATCCCTCTTAGCCCCAAATATTTTCCTAAGAACCTTATTCTCAAACACCCTTAACCTATGTTCCTCTCTCAAAGTGAGAGTCCAAGTTTCACAGCTATACAGAACAACCGGTAATATAACTGTTTTATAAATTCTAACTTTCAGATTTTTTGACAGTAGACTAGATGACAAAAGCTTTGCAACCGAATAATAACAGCATTTCCCATATTTATTCTGCGTTTAATTTCCTCCCGAGTGTCATTTATATTTGTTACTGTTGCTCCAAGATATTTGAATTTTTCCACCTCTTCGAAGGATAAATCTCCAATTTTTATAGTTCCATTTCGTACAATATTCTCGTCACGAGACATAATCATATACTTAGTCTTTTCGGGATTTACTTCCAACTTTATTGCTTTACTTGCTTCAAGTAGAATTTCCGCGTTTTCCCTAATCGTTTGTGGATTTTCTCCTAACATATTCACGTCATCCACAAAGTTTGCACGCTAGAAATAATTCAAATTTAAAATATAAATTCATTAAATTTCTAAAATATTATTCAATATAAAATATAATATCACTATTCATTTTTAAACATATGTATGTTATTGTTCTTTGGAGATGTTACTTACGTATTTCAAGAAATGCTTTCATTCTGTCGGATAATTACTTGTAGTTCGCATACTTAAAATAATTCAAATTTAAAAAAGAAAGTTCATTAAATTTTTAAAATGTTGTATTATAAAAGTATACAATATCACTGTTCATTTCATTTATGTATTTCAAGAAATTTTTTTACTGCCGGTTACTTACTTACAGTTTGCACATTTGAAGTAAATGAAAATTTAAAAAAAGAAGGTTAATTTTTATTACTTGAAGTTTGCACACTTGAAATAATTCTAATTTAAAAAGGAGAATTAATAAAATTTTAAACATGTTATTCAATATAAAATACAATACCATTATTCTTAGATAAATCGCAATATAGCGAACGCCAGTAGGGGAAGTTATCCCCACCCACATGAAATGTGCATTCGACACAACACTCGCCTATCACGTAGAGTGTCTGGTGAGCTAGTAGGGGAAAAGTGGAAGGGGTCGTGGGCGGAGCTTCTACGTTCGCTATATTGCGATTTGCCCGTATTCTTTTTAACATATTTACTTTATTATGTGAGACGTTACTTACGTCTTTCAAGAAATGCTTTCTCTGTAGGGTAATTACTTAAAGTTTGCACACTTGAAACAATTGAAATTTAAAAGAAGAAAATCAATTAATTGTCAAACAAATTATTCAGTATAAAATACAATACCGCTATTCCTTTTTTAACACATTTGTGTCGTTATTAAGTGTAATTAATTTTTTTAATTTTAATTATTTCAAAATTTTCATTATATCTCGAATCCTCCCCTGATCACGAGAACTCTATCTTTCAGATGAGTGCTTGATTTTATTAATTTACAATTTTTTTTAATAAATTTCAAAAATGCTATTCAATATAAAATACAATACCTTGCTTGCTTCCAGTAATTATTTTATTTTCCATGCTACATGTCTTCTTGTGTAATGTGAGCTACAACAATTTTTGTGAGTTTTTGTGTTCTCCATTCCTTTTATTAAATTTCTTTTACTGTTCGCAGTAGGCCTACAAGCGTTGTCATGGTAACCAGTTATAAGTAGCAATTATTTTCTGACGTCTTTCTTTCATTTTTTTACTTTTAAATTACTACCCTTCAATAGTTTTTAAAATGCACGAGTTGCTATGGTGATCAATGACAACTGTTTAATTATTACATTTTATTTAAATTTACTTGACCACTTTTTGTACATTGGTACTATCAATTGTGCTTAAATAATTAACATTTCAACAATATAAGACTTGTGGAGAGGGTGACGTCCATTAACGTTCCTCACAGTATCAACAGATCAGTGTGTCTTTTCCTCTTGAGGCGACTATCAGACCGTGCAGGGGGCAAGTTCCGAGGAATCTGGTTGATTAAGCTGTTAGAATGTGTTGACAATGTTGCATATAATCGTGTATAGGAAGAATGAATTACAGTCTTTATTTTGGCTAGATCTAGACCTGAATGAAGTGTTTCATTTCTCATGTACCATGGTGCTCCAGTGATTATCCTCAGTGCCCGATTTTGGAATGTTTGAATACGCTTGATTTGGCTTATAGAAGCCGATCCCCATAATGAACATCCATAGAGCCAAATAGGTTTGAGAAGCATTACATATATTAACCTTTTGTTGGAAAGGGAAAGACGACAGCTGGAAAGCATTGCTTTCAATCGATGAAGTCTGTATCTTAATCTCTGGAGGGTGTAAGTGAGATGTTTATTCCAGGTCAAGCGACTGTCTAGGATGAGTCCAAGATATCGTACTTCTTCATGCCGTGGTACTGGTGAACAGTTGAGGTATAATGGAAGTGCTTTTTCTTTTTTGAGTTATGTGAATGTTACTGTTGATGACTTATTTGTGTTCATGGTTGTTCTCCATTTTTTGTTCCATATTTCAATTTCTTGTAGAAAGTTTTGTAGACTGGTTGTCACTTGTTCACCAGTATCTCCTTTGCTAAGGACAGCAATGTCATCAGCGAACTGAGCTACAGTTAGAGAATCTGATTTAGGTGTTGGTATATCACGAGTGTAAATTAAATAGAGAAAAGGGGCTAGAATGCTCCGTTGAGGTACACCTGCAGAAATATATCTAATCTGAGACTGTACACCTTCGTAAATTACTGAATAAGTTCGTCTTCTAAGATATGATTGAATTAAACGGTAATATGTGTCACGAAGACGGTTTTTTAGTTTGAATAAGAGACCAGTATGCCACACTTTATCGAACGCCTTTTCTGTATGAAGGGAAAGGCCTAACAGATTTGTTTCTTTTCATAGGTGTCAAGAATTATGTCAATAATCCTGTGTAATTGTTGCGGACAGGAATGGATTTTTTCTGAATCCAAATTGAGAATTTGGTAACAATGATTCAAGATGCGTTAATAGTCTAGGTAATAAAAGAGGCTCAAATACTTTTGAAAAGAGGGGCAGAAGACTTATAGATCTGTAGTTAAATGGATCAGTACGAATTTTATTCGGTTTAGGAATCATCACAATATTAGCGTGCTTCCATGTTGAAGGAAAATATGATAAGCGCATCATTGCATTGTATATCTGTGTTAACAGTACTATAGTTCTTCTAGGCAGTTGCAAGAGGAGAGGTTGTGTAATAGTAATATACGTTACAAGAGCGGTATGTTGACGTTTTCATGTTCGAGGAAAAGATTGAAAAAGCGAAACGTAGTTGAGCTTTTTTTCATTTCCGAGAACATGAAAACAAACATACCGCTCGTGTATCGTACATTATTTTGTGCGAAGATCGTTTATTACATACCTGAAAGACGAATTTCTAATTAGTTGCAATGAAATCTCCATCTTGGTTTCTGTTCAATGAAGGCAATTTTGGAAAACAAAAATATCTCTCTTCAACATTGTTGCTATAAAATATTTCTGTGTTTACTATACTCCAACAGGCCGTGATATAGCTACGTCTGTCTTTTTTTCCCCCCAGTCTATAAATGCGAACTTAAAACAAACGGTAAGGTTATGTAATGATTTATTTTTCATTTTAATATTTTAACAATATTATTTATATAACATATTGCAGTAATAACATCGGCATCTGGAATCTTGTTGATTTTTTCACGGCTTCCTTAATGTTACTTGCATTACAAATGCAGTAACTTTTGTGGTGTTGTAGAGTTTACTTAATTTTTGCAAATATTTAAAAACAATAATTAACAGTGCAATTTAGGTGAAATTGCAGTGGTAAGTTTCCAATTTATAATCATTACTATGTTAAACGTCTCTAAAATAATATGTTAAAAGCCTAAAGCAGTAAAATTAATATGGTGCTTAAGCGGTAAGAAGAGGGAAATTGTTATGTGTGTTGCGTTGGGAATACTGAATGTGGTATTTTACACTTACCGCGTATTGGTTTTGGGCGGAAAGCAAGCAAATACGCACGATCTCGCACAATTATTACATTTTTTAAATTTATTTTGCGTCATAGCCTATCACGGCGTATAGGATCGGCAGTAGTTGGTTTTGTTAACGTATTCAGATTGAAATTCATTTCAGGCGCCATTGAAAGAGACAGATGACAAAAAAAAGGTGATGTTGTCCAAATAAGGGAACAAAGATGGTGTCGAAGAGGGCAGTAGTGGAGTGAGTGGAGTCATAAATTACGGGACGAGTGGAAGTTGACCGACAAAGTATAAATTCAAGCTACTCCGTCTAGCACATCAGTCACCGCCGGTCTGGCCTCTTGCCCGTCGCGGACGACACTGGGATGCCCCTCGGACGGTGTTTGTCAAAGGATGGACCGCGTAAATTTTGGCCCGATCTCTTTATTTCCCTTTTTTATTCCTTAGTCTATAAACAAAACCTTGCGAGACAGGTTGGGACTGGATCCAATATTTATGTACTTCAAATGCACAAACTGAACGGGTTAACCGTGTGGTAGTGTGCTGTTTTCGCATTCGGAACGTACTGTGCCCGATTACCGAAAACGAACATCTTGGCTCTTTTCTCTTTCTACTTTTTAAATTATTCTTTATTTGCACTTGCAGCCTCGTCTCTTTGTCATATTAATAATTTCTTCTTTTTCTTCACCTTTAACATCATCTTCATCTTCTTGTTCATCTTCAATATCCTCTTCTTCATCTTCGACACAATCATCTTCTTCAACTTTATCATTTCGATACTACGATCATATCTCACTTTCTTTCGAGAAGTTATCATGGCTTAGGTTACATGAGAGGAGAAATCTGCACTCACTTTCTCTCTTATATCGAATTATGCACACTTCATCCCCCTATTATTTATTCGCTCGTTTTCATACTCTCTTTCGCTATCATAATATTAATACTCGATCACAACGCGATAACACGCTAGAAATTCCACTTCACACATCATCTCTGTATTCCTCATCTTTCACTGTTGCTACCCCTCGTCACTGGAACTCTCTGCCGCTTGAAATCAAGGGCTGTCGAACATTGAAATCTTTCAAATCCAAGATACAAAATTATCTTAATGACGAGTTGCCAAACTAACTTACTATTATGACAAGTGTTGTATTGCATGTTTCCACGTATTCACATTTTTTTATGTTCTAGTGATATTTAACTTATTTTATATTTTTGTTTTCATAATTTCCGATAATGGTATATCTACGTAAAATGTGATAAGTTGAACTATATATAATCATAATTTTCTTACTGTGTGTACCTTAAAAAATATTGTATTCATTGTGTGCTTTATTATTACTATTAGTATTATTATTTGTACTATTTTATTATTACTATTAGTATTATTATTATTATCAATATTATTACTATTTTTATTTTTTTTTATCATCATCATCATCATTATTATTATTATTATTATTATTATTATCAATAATTGTTTTATTTTTATACTTTGTACGTCTCATTTATTTTGACCTGCTGTTCACATTTTATTATGCTTTTTTCTTTCTTTCTGTATGTTATATATTATGTCTGATTTCTACTTACTTGTTGTTTACATTTTATTATTATTATCTTATTCAGTTTTGTGTGTAAAATTGTAGTGTACTTTGTAAATTTGTAGTGTCTTTTGTAACGCAGCTTTGCTCCTGGATGAGTGTTAGAGAAGGCCGTATGGCTTTAACTCTGCCAGGTTAAATAATTATTATTATTATTATTATTATCTTGCACGTTAATATAAATAAATTATTATTATTATTATTATTATTATTTTCAACATATCCTTCTTCATCTTCACCCTCTTCGTTTTGTCCTTTATCTTTACCATCTTCTTCACATTCACAATCGTCTCCATCTTCACCATCTTTTTCTCCATTTTAAACATCACCTTCATTTTCAATATCTTCATCTTCATAATCTTCTCCAACTTCATATTCACTAACATTTTTTTCTTTACTAAATTCATTTTCACTATTTTTTTTTTTTCATTTTATAAACTTTCTCATTTTTGACATTTTTTTTCAGTCTATCATTTTCTGCATCTTCGTCATCTTCGGAAAACTTCTCCACCTTCTGCATCTTCTTCATATTTTCAATATTATTCCTCTTTATATTCTTATACGTCTTTAATATATTTTCCATCTTCGCAATCTTCATCTTTAACTTCATCTTCACCATCTTCTTCAGCATTATAATCTTCACATTCACAACTGAATACCTAAATTGATAAATATCCCAAGTCCAATATTTACCGAATTTGACTTATTGCCTGATATTTGTTGTGTTTTGCACAGGCAAATATCTTGTAAAAAACCCCAAGTCCGATTCTAAGCCTGTCTTTTTTAAATAGGATAGAAATATTTATTTCAGTACTCTTGTACGGCAAGAGTTTAATTTGTATGCTCTCCTGAAAACTTTTCTTCAATGGACTTGCAATGTGTTTGTCAATTCAGATCTTTAATTATCTTCATCCTCACAATTTTCTTCATCTTCACAACCTTCTCCATCTTCACAATTTTCTTCATCTTCACAACTTTCTCCATCTTCACAATTTTTTTCATCTTCACAACTTTCTTCATCTTCACAATTTTCTTCATCCTCACAATTCTCTCCATCTTCAGCTTCATAATTTTCCGCATCCAATCTTTATCTTCACCTTCTCCATCAATTTTTTCTTCATCTTCACAATTTTCTTCATCCTCACAATTTTCATCTTCATAACCTTCTTCATCCTCACAACTTTCTTCATTTCCACAACTTTCATCTTCACAAATTTCTTCATCCTCACAATTTTCTCCATCTTCACAACTTCCTTCATCTTCACAACTTTCTTCATCTCCACAATTTTCTTCACCTTCATTATCACCTTCATCTGGACATTTCAATAATTCCATAAGGCAATACAAAAAAAAATTACAAACTAAATTCAGTTATGCTTACTTTAATTCTTATATCAGGGGGAAAAATACATCACCAGGACAGGGACAATGTTCAATGTTCATGATTGGAAGTCTCAGTCCTAACAGAGATGAACCTGGTTGCTTCCAGTTCCTTCACAATGACTTTCGTTACAAAAGCACATTCACTAAAATCTTCTCACATTTACTGCGACAGCAAGTAAAGTAAAGTAAAATATTAAACACTGAATAGCAATGAAAGAAGTACAGTTCATTGAACAAAAATTGCAGTTATGTTTGATGTATTAAAAGTAAAAGTACTTTCTGCTGTAAATTTTAATTCTTCTTTTCCCGCGACTATTGGCTTGAAAAAAAGACGTCATTTTATTAGAAGATGATAAAGTTGCGTTTTCATGATTCTTTTTGTTGATGTTTTCTCTCTTATCATATTATATTTAAAAAAATTAGTTACACAGTGGCCATTGTACTTTGTCTTAATTTCTGAATGTACAGAAAATCTTGATGAAGCTATTCATTCTGTGAACACATTCTTTCGGCATATTAGTAAACTCTCAACTATTATATTCACATTTATTTCAGCTTCATTACTGATCACATATTGAATAAAATTTAGAATATTTAGAACTTTAAAGAAGAAAAGTAGTATAATCTACTTTGGTATTATGTATGCGTAGTTTGCTATCCTTTGGCGCAACAAAATCCATGTACGTGCACATTTTAGAACCACATTGTATTGTACGCTACTTTGATACTGATCACAATGTGTTTACACTTTAGCACAGGGTGCTGAAACTATTTCCTATAAGCCCTACACATCCAGGGGGCGATGTTTAAAATATACAGGAAGTAAATTCATGAATGCAACACAATAACCTTCTCAAAGTTTTCTCTCATAGATTTTACGTAAATATGTTACAGGGATCAATATAGTTTAATGCCTCGTAAAACCATACCCGTGATTATATTGAAGAGGGAATTATAGCTGACTTCGGAATCCCTCATCAGCAATAATGTATGGAACAAGAATATGCCAGAACGTAAATAATACTACCGTATAACTACAGACCTATGGACAGCTATGAGAATTTCACATTAAGAAAAAAAGCATTGAGGATATGGGGCTGTTCCATCAAATGACCAGTTACCATAGAAACGCCTACCTACCACATAGCTTGTACAATGTAGGCTATTTAGGCAAGGCCCATAAAACCAATGCTTTTTTTTTTCTTATTGAAGAAAATAAATTTTCTCCGCTCCACCTATCCTTGATCATCAATACGTAGTTATATACTATTTCGTTTACTCCTAGGATGGAGTACAATATTTCGGTATTGAATATTACATTGTTGAAGACAATTTAGTAAAGAACAATACACTTAATAAAAGTCCACACCTGTGGAGTAACGGTTAGCGCGTCTCACCGCGAAACCAGATGGCCAGAATTCGAATCCCGATCGGGGAAAGTTACCTAGCCGAGTTTTTTTTTTTTTTTTGGGTTTTCCCTCAACGCAATGTTAGCAAATACTGGGTAACTATCGATGCTGGATCCCGGACTCATTTCACCGACATTATCCCCTTTATTTCATTCAGACGCTAAATAATCTGAGATATTGATACAATGTTGTAAAATAACCCAATAAAAAGACACTTAATACTCGTTTAGTAAAAATCAGTAGATGTTGATACAGCATCGTAAAATAACTCACTAAAAAAAGACACTTAGGCCTAATACTCGTCTAATAAAAATCAGTAGATGTTGATACAGCGTCGTAAAATACATCACTAAAAAAAGATACTTAATACTCGTGTAATAAAAATCAGTAGGGTTAGATGTTGATGCAGTGTCGTAAAATAACCGACTAAAAAGACACTTAATACTCGTCTAATAAAAATCAGTATATGTTGATACAGCGTCGTAAAATAACCGACTAAAAAAAGATACTTAATACACGTGTAATAAAAATCAGTAGGCTTAGATGTTGATGCAGTGTCGTAAAATAACCGACTAAAAATACACTTAATATTCGTGTAATAAAAACATCAGTAGATGTTGATACAGCGTCGTAAAATAACCGATTAAAAAAAGACACTTAATGCTCGTCTAATAAAAATCAGTAGATGTTGATACAGCGTCGTAAAATAACCGACTAAAACAAGATACTTAATATTCGACTGATAAAAATATTAGTAGATGTTGATACAGCGTCGTAAAATAACCGACTAAAAAGACACTTAATACTCGTCTAATAAAAATCAGTAGATGTTGATGCAGTCTCGTAAAATAACCGACTAAAAAAAAAGACACTTAATATTCGTCTGATAAAAAAATTAGTAGATGTTGATGCAGCGTCATAAAATAACCAACTAAAAAAGACACTTAGGCTAATACTCGTCTAATAAAAATTAGTAGATGTTGATGCAGTGTCGTAAAATAACGGACTAGAAAAAAGACACTTATATTAATCTAATAATAACTAATCATTATAAGAGATATTAATTCATTTTGAGTAATAGGCCCTATGTGATAAAAGGTTACTTTTAGATCAGATTTTTAGACTCTTTCAATTAAAAATTATAGATCTTGATACAGCGTCGTAAAATAAGGCTAAAACAAAAACCTAATATTCGACTGATAAAAATATTAGTAGATGTTGATACAGCGTCGTAAAATAACCGACTAAAAAAAGACACTTAATACTCGTCTAATAAAAATCAGTAGATGTTGATGCTTCCGTAAAATAATGCAAAAAAAGAATGAATATTCAAACTGATAAAAAGGTTAGTAGATGTTGATGCAGCGTCATAAAATAACCACTGAAAGGGACGATTAATACTCGTCTAATAAAACTGTAGATGTTGATCACAGTGCGAAGTTAACCGACTAAAAAAAGGCACTTAATATTCGTCTGATAAAAATCAGTAGATGTTGATGAAGGGTCGTAAAATAACTGGATATCAGAAAAAGACACTTATATTCTCTTGCAATAAAATTAATCATTATAAGAGATATTAATTCATTTTGAGTAATAGGCCCTATGTGATAAAAGGTTACTTTTAGATCAGATTTTTAGACTCTTTTCAATTGTAGAATCTATTTCGTACAGTATTTTAGGCACAAAAAACCTAATTTTTAGAGACTTAAAATTTAACAATATAATCTTATTATCAGCGTATGAAGATGAATAGACTATATCAGGACTAACGGTGACGAAAACTCGATGACAAATCGCTTATCCCTAGAATATGCAGCTGTAAGTAATGAATACATTACAAACTGGATGTGAGGTTAGGCAACATGTTTTACATAGGCTTGGTGTATAATACACTGGCAGTGATATCGATTGTTCTGGCAGGACTGTACACTTCTACCCTCACAAGTGCGATAGTTCCTACAAGAGAAACCCGCAACATCACCCACACACCTACCTAGTATGAAGGGGATCGTGGATATCAGAAGAGTAACTTTAACATTCTGTTGCAATTAAATTAATAATAGCCTACAGATAAAATTAACTTAACAGCGAACTTCTGTAAGTTCTAGTCTAAATATGAAAAATTTGTGCTGATGTCCACAAATAATAGACTAATAATATACTACTTCTTTACTACTACTACTACTACTACTACTACTGCTACTACTACTACCACTACTACCACTACTGCTACCATCACTACCACCACTACTACTACTAATCACTATTTTACTACTACTACTACTACCACCAGTACCACTACTACTACTACCACTATTTGTACTACTACTACTACTAGCCTACTACTACCACCACTACTACCACTATTTTTACTACTACTGTTACTACTACTACCACTACTACTACCACCACTACCACTACCACTATTATTACTGCTACTACCACTCTCACTACCCCTACTACTACTACTACCACCACTACCACTACCACTATTATTACTGCTACTACCACTCTCACTACCCCTACTACTACTAGCCTACCACTACCACTACCACTATTATTACTACTACCACCACTCTCACTACCCCTACTACTACTACTACCATCACTACCACTACCACTATTATTACTACTACTACCACCACTCTCACTACCACTACTACTACTACTACTACCATCACTACCACTACCACTATTACTAGAACTATTTTTACTACTACTACCACCACCACTACTACCACTATTTTACTACTACTGTTACTATTACTACCAATACTACTACCACCACTACCACTATTATTACTACTACCACTCTCACTACCCCTACCACTACTACCACCACTACTACTACCACCACTACCACTACCACTATTATTACTACTACTACCACTCTCACTACCACTACTACCACTACCACCACTACCACTACTACCACTATTTTTACTACTACTACTACTAGACTACTACTACTACCACCACTACTACCACTATTTTTACTACTACTGTTACTATTACTACCAATACTACTACCACCACTACCACTATTATTACTACTACTACGACTCTCACTACCACTACTACTACTACTACTACCACCACCACTACCACTACTACTACTACCATCACTACCACTACTACTACTACCACTACTACTACCACCACTATTACTCTTACTACTACTACCACCACTATCACTACCACTACTAGTACCACTACCACCACCACTATTACTACTACTACTACCACTACCATTATTATTATTACTACTACTACTACTACTACTACAACTGCCATTACCACTAATGGTATTTTACCACTATTTTAAATTGATTTTAATTGCTTTATATTTCGTTCTGATACTTTGGAGTTATTGTTACAGGCCTATTCTGTAGCTAACATCTCCCATGATGCTTAGGAATCAGGATTTCCTGTACAAACATTACACAAAATCATAAGGATTTCCTTAAATAATAATAATTATAATAATAATAATAATAATAATAATAATAATAATAATAATAATAATAATACTTTATTGCCAGAACAAAGATACATATTGATTTTTTTATATAAAAACACTCTAGCACCCCTACAAAGAGTAAGTTAATACTCGTGCTCAGGGAGCATTTCACATAATGTTAAGACATTTTATTAAATAACAGAGTAAAAAGTAAAAAAAAAGAAGAAGAAGAAAGAAGAAGAAAAAGAAGAAGAAGAAGAAAAACACAGATATCACAATAATTTAACTTTAAATTTTCTCTGTAAACACCAATTTTTTAATTGATTTTTTTTAAATAAGGAGCATTAGCGATTTGTATGTTTGGGATTTTAGCTATTATCATGTTATAAAGCTTTGGACCGAAGTTACTACTGTGATTATATGCTATAGTTGTAGTACATTTAGGTTCTGTCAAGCATATGTTCTCCGATCTTTTGGTTTTATATTTATGTGAGAATGGAGAAAGTTACACAACGCAGAGCTGCACGCATTATATTCTTCACCTGACATAATTAGGAACAATAAATCCAGACGTTTGAGATAGGCAGAGCATGTAGCACGTATGGGAGAATCCAGAAATGCATATAGAGTGTTACTTGGGAGACCGAAGGGAAAAAGACCTTTGGGGAGGCCGAGACGTCGATGGGAAGATAATATTAAAATAGATTTGAGGGAGGTGGGATGTGATGGTAAAGACTGGATTAATCTTGCTCAGGTAGCCTATAGGGACCAATGGCGGGCTTATGTGACAGCGGCAATGAACCTCCGGGTTCCTTAAAAGCCAGTAAGTAAGTAGCCTAAGTATTAATTGTCATTAATGAGTGTAATTACTTACCACTGCCACCGGGTATTTACCCATTTGCAGTGTGAATACATACATACATACATACATACATACATACATGCATGCATGCATACATACATACATACATACATACATACATACATACATACATACATGCATGCATGCCTGCATACATACATACATACATACATACATACATGCATGCATGCATACATACATACATACATACATACACATAGGCCTACATACATACATACATACATACATGCATGCATGCATACATACATACATACATGCATACATACATACATACATGCATGCATGCCTGCATACATACATACATACATACATACATACATACATACATACATACATACATACATGCATGCATACATACATACATACATACATACATACACATAGGCCTACATATATACATACATACATACACATAGGCCTACATATATACATACATACATACATACATACATACATACATACATACATACATACATACATACATACATACATACATACATACATACATACATACATGCATGCATGCATACATACATACATACATACATACATGCACATGCATGCATGCATACATACATACATATACATACATACATACATGCATGCATACATGCATGCATTATTATTATATTATTATTATTATTATTATTATTATTATCATTATTGTTATTATTATTATTATCATTATTGTTATTATTATTATTATTATTATTATTATTATCATTATTGTTATTATTATTATTATTATTATCATTATTATTATTATTATTATCATTATTGTTATTATTATTATTATTATCATTATTATTATTATTATTATTATTATTATTATTATTATTATTAGGTTAAAGGCGCAACGCACACTTCGTTATCACCATGTTGCTAGTTAGGGTGGCAACTGGAGCGTTTTGCATTGCTGTGGTGGCGACAGTGACCAGATAAGCTCATGGCCCCATTATAATATTTCGAACTCGCTCTCATCAAGGTTGGTGCATTTTTCTTTCATTACCGAGCAGTGAGGACCTCCATCGGCGCCATCCCGTACTACAAGCGGGTTACTCCCTCTACCGAACCCATTTCATCAACACAGCATCACACGGCAAAGCGTGGAGGAACAGAGACGGATAAAAAAAATTCCCATCTCTATATATCGCTCTCTCCGTCTGTGAACCAGCATCCCCCTCGCCAGAAGCTCCCTGCCGTGAAATCATACCTCTAATACCTCTCACAGAAGGGGGAAGAAGGGGTAACATTTCCCCTCTTTCTCCCCCTCCCGTCAAAATACTGAAATTTCACTCCCCTCTACTCTCTGAATTTTCCCTGACTTCTTGGGTCTTGGGCTTATCAAATGGTGTCTCATGCTGCCATCTAGGGAGCAGTTAAAAATTTAGATAACTTCAGGGGGGACGTTAACAGAAAAGGGGGAAACTCTCTCTCTCTCTTTCTGGCTCTCCGTCTCTATCGCTTACTGCGCGCGTCCCCTAGTTTTAAGCTTGCCATTGTGTAAAGCACCCCATGTTCCACAACACAATTTTTTTTTTTCTGTACAAGAAATGTTGGCAATATCTCAGTTTTGCGTCACGCTATAAGCCTTAATACTGTATAGCAGATACTGTTCATTATTTGGGTTATAGTGGTTTAGTAGATACTTCACTGTGAAGTGGAAAGAACACTTTAACTATCAGGGAGTTAGCAAAAATTAGTCGGAATAAAAATACAACTTGTGTTAGGACCAAGACTGTGGCTTTTTCAAGTAGGAACTGGACAGAAGGCGTAACTATCAGGTGAGGTTAAAAAAGTTGTTAGATTTTCTATTTTAGCCTGCAAAAAATAACTGTGTCATAACCAAATTTCTGCCCCTTTGACGCGGGAAGAGGGGAAAACAACGTATCTACCAGATTATAAAAATGCAGTGAAAGTTTATAACTTTCTAAAAAATATGTATTCCTTGTTTGAAGTAAATTTGTTCCCTGTCGAAATGGAAACAGTAAAGGCCCATTCACAATGAAAATTAAACATAACCGTAACATAAACACAGAAGTTTGCGCCCAGGCTACCAAATGGGATCATTCACAATGATTCAAATAAGCATTGACATAAACATTACCGTAAGACGTCAACATGAAAGTTTGCAAACTCCAAACTTTCATGCTCATGCTTACGTGATTTGCAAACAGAACACAATCGTGGAGCGTTGAAGTATACGACAGAATATGAGGAAATGGCGTCGTTGTTATGTTCCCATGGTTACCAAGTATGTTTGCTGTTATGTTTATGTTCCCATCGTGAATGATGGTATGACTTCTTGATTTTACCGTAAAGTTTACATTCTTATGTTGATGCTTACGTTATGTTTAATTTTCATTGTGAATGAGCCTTAACTGTCAGATGACGGTAATGATTTTTTTTATTTCTAGTTAAGAAAGATGAAATATAAGCTCAATATCCATTATATCCAAGTTTTTACGCTATAGAAGTGGGAAATTAGAATATACATTACGTATTTTATAATATAATTATCCTAAATTGTTCTAAAACTTTATTCTAACTGAAATATTTTAATGAAAAATTGTTCCAAGGTCGAGTATCGATCCGGGACCCTTCGCTTGAGCGCACGAACGCTCTCCCGACTGAGCTATCCCAGGAACTATACACGACACCGACGGAACAATTTTTCTTTGAAATTATTCAAACCTGCTTTACAGTGAGCTACTAGGCCTACCTGAAAGTCAGATTTGTATAATATATTCGAACTAATAGTGTGCCTGTTTTACATGCCAGACCTATTTAATTGTATACTTTAATGTAAGCAAGTATTGATTTCCTCGCGTCAAGGTATTTTCAAAGCGTCATTTCTCATAAACTTGCTGAAAAAAATTAACAAAATTTTTATACAGATGTCATGTCGTATAAGCGCATTATTACGTCATTATTTTTTTCTCATCACCTATTTCGACAAAAGCTCTATTAATTTTGGGAAGTAGTAAAATTGATAATAGTAGGTGTCGGAACTCTGAAGCATATAGGCTACTATCTTTCTCTTGTTCGTAGACAACAAGAAGGCTTTGATCATTGTTAAAATCTCCTTAAGCGAGATGTCTCGTAGATGACTGATCTGCGCATGCTCGGATTTGAGACTATTTTAACATGCAATATTCTAACATCTACTTTTGTTTTATGTCTGGGTCTATTGAAGAGATAAATATTTTCTTATATTTTACACAAATACCTATATTCAAAAGCTAGTAATTATTTTTAATTTTATTTTATGACATTAGTTTAAAATTTGTATTTGATAGAGAAAGAAATAAATGTTGACATAATACAATTGTCTACATAAAAAATCTCCTGATACTTTAACTAGGGTAAAGTTGCCTAATTCCGTGATATCCCTAATCCCGTGATACTTTTTAAAAATTGAATGTCAGTCAAAACTTTGTCGTTCGACCATAGTGCCAGGCTTGTTTCTCGAAAGAGTGCATCTTTCGTCTACTTTTGAGACATTGGTGAACTACCTAGCACGATACCCAATCCCATGACATTCAGTGAAAAAACGTATCACGGAATTAGGAGTATCACGGAATTAGGAAACTTTACCCTGAATTGAACAAACGGAAATAAAGACGAACCTAAAAAAGAAACAAATAGAACACAATGGGAAGTAAGATCGTTTTTGTATTTTGCTTTCAAATTAACATAAATAAAAACTGGATTTTCTGTACAAATTCTTCGTTTTTTTCCTACAGTTATGTAGCTCAAATAATGGCAGAAATTTCTTAAGATAAATAAATAATGTTATAGACTAAATTTTATTGGGCCTACTTTACTCAAAAAATTATCGATTTCTTACGAATCTTTTGTCTTGTATTAGTATATCGAACCCAGTATTTTCTGCCTGACAATATTTCAACAACGTAGCTGACATTTCGGAAATATTTTCTGAGTCACTCTATTAGAAATAACCATTGAAAAGAAGTATTAGGGTCTATACACATGCAATCATTAGTCTGCTATTTCAACCACGCTATTTCATTGAAGTATTGTTTCCGAGATCTAGAGCTTGTGAAGTTTCGTAGTTTTTATTACAGAATTAGAACCTAATTACAAAACATATTTATACACAATTCTGCACGACTGATACAAATTAAATTTTATATTATACCACATTTCCATAGACCTTATATGTGTGCAGTTCCTAGTAGAGATGCCCTTTTAAATTTTATGATGCTGTGTTACTGAAGAACAGTAACAAATAATATAAATGACATTCGGGAGGAAATTAAACGCAGAATAAATATGGGAAATGCCTATTATTATTCGGTTGAGAAGCTTTTGTCATCTAGTCTGCTGTCAAAAAATCTGAAAGTTATAATTTATAAAACAGTTATATTACCGGTTGTTTTGTATGGCTGTGAAACTTGGACTCTCACTTTGAGAGAGGAACAGAGATTGAGGATGTTTGAGAATAAGGTTCTTAAGAAAATATTTGATGCTAAGAGGGATGAAGTTACAGGAGAATGGAGAAAGTTACACAACGCAGAGCTGCACGCATTGTATTCTTCACTTGAATTTTTAGGAACATTAAATCCAGACGTTTGAGATGGGCAGGGCATGTAGCACGTATGGGCGAATCCAGAAATGCATATAGAGTGTTAGTTGGGAGGCCGGAGGGAAAAAGACCTTTGGGGAGGCCGAGACGTAGATGGGAAGATATTATTAAAATGGATTTGAGGGAGGTGGGATATGGTAGTAGAGACTGGATTAGTCTTGCTCAAGATGGGGACCGATGGCGGGCTTGTGTGAGGGCGGCAATGAACCTCCGGGTTCCTTAAAAGCCAGTAAGTAAGTAAGTAAAACAATTTCTAGATGAAGAAGACGAAGAAGAACATTTTTTATTTCTGAGCTATTTTCAATCTATGCCTCTATTTAAACCAAGAAATTGAAAAACGTACACAAACATACAAAAATGAAAAATCATACGATTGGCTATTTAATTTCTCAAATTTGTTTAAACCATTAAAAATAAACACAGGAAAGTAAACTGAGACTTTCTTAGTTTCTAAGGAATTCCACATGTCCTGGAGTTGAGACCACTATACCTTACTTCCACAGTAAAGTGTCCACGAGTACTGAACAAGTGGGTTTCTGCAGCACTTGAAAGCCTATGTGTGGATATTATAACCATAATATAATTAATAATTGATAAATACCCAAATTTGGAAAATTTTAGTATCAGGAATTTCAAAAATAGCGTTAGGAATTTAATTTTTAAAGAATATATGTTGATTTAATATGTATATGTATTTGTATGACTTAAATTGTTAAAATTGAAATTGTATTTTTAAATTTAATTTATTCCTGTAATTTTTTTTTTCTTGACCCAGTTTGTGTCAAAAAATTATCTTTGTGTTTATCTTTGTGTTCAGATATCTCCCTGAGAACGAGTTTTTTACTCCTTCAGGGAAGAACTAAGATTGTATTTCTGTCAATGTTATTTTATTAACAATAAACAATAATGAAAAAATAGGAAAGAAGATTGAAAAATGCTGGGTTTGGGGAAAAAAATGGAATGAATGAATGAATGAATGAATGAATGAATGAATGAATGAATGAATGAATGAATGAATGAAATGTGACTTGTGCAGTTTCTGCAATTCACAGTTCAATTGGCTATCACATGAATCGAATTTCAATAATCATATAACTTACTAATACTTCAATAATTTCTCTTCATCCTGCATTCAGCTTATAATGTTTCTACCTGATGAAATTGTAACATCCATAATCTAGCACATCCAACGTTTGTTCTTTATTGGCTTACTACGTCAGGATTGTTGGATGACACGGTTCTGTATGTATTTACAGGTTGATTTCAGATTGCTGATGCCTGTCTATCTTCACTTGTCAATATTGGGGTTGGTTTATATTCGTACCACTTATCTATCCCAATTTGATTCCGACAGATTTGCGATATTACAGTAGATCCGTGAACATACTCCGCCATGTGAATTTATACCTATTCTTTCTGATGAGACGCCTAAAAGGGATATTCGGATATTAGATGTTCTTTAGCCATTGTTATTATTATTATTATTATTATTATTATTATTATTATTATTATTATTATTATTACTACTAAATCTTACGTGAAGTCATCAAGGGGATAAAACCAGGGACTATTTCTTGAGTATTCTGGAGCATAATTGTACCAATCCAACTAAAGATATAAAGCTCACAAGCAAGATTAATCACTCTCTACCATCATATTTCTCTCAAATCCATTTTAATATTATCGTCCCATCTAGACGTCTCGGGATCTCCAAAGGTCTTTTTCCCTAAAGTTCTCCCAATTGATCAGATTTTTGTTCGACAGATATTGAGAAAAAACCGGGAACGAGAACCAGAATGAAAACGAGAAGCAGAGGACGCGAATATGAAATTTTTGATTGACAATAAACCGAGAAACTAGACGATTAATTAAAATATCGATATGCAGGTCAATAACGATATGTAAAGTCGATATTATGCATTCTGATGTTATTTGTGTATAATTGACCAATGGCGTTCTCTCTAGAACATTAGGAAAGCCAGGATAAACACAGGTTAACCAATGGGTTACGAAATTTCAACTGAAACATGAATCATTAGGTAAAATACGATTAAATATGCTCATGCATCTTAATTATCACAACGATTTTAAGTCTAGCGAATAACGTAAACTAATTAGAGAAGAAACATTTGTAATAGAACAAAAATGAACACAACAGTGGAAAAGTTATTGAATTGAAGCAAATGAAATGATAGTCGGGTGTAATACAACCAATAAGTAATAAAATATGATTCACTTATCGATCAGGTGTTCAAAAAGGTGCAGCTATTAAAAACAACGTATTCTTCTTCATTTTCTCCTCTTTATACGAGGCATAGGTTCGGGTGCTTATCGTAAACGTGAGGATTTGGGGCTCGATACTCAGGAGAATAGAATCTCATCAAATAAAACTTGCTCCATGATTCTTCAGCACAGAACAAAATAATGCAGAGTTTATGTCAGGGTCTTCTTGCTCCACAAAATATATAGTTGGGAGACAAAATAGCTTTTAGATGGTAATAAAATGAATTTGAGGGAGGTGGGCTGTGATCGGAAACTGAACACCAAAGTTGAAAATTGGCCAATGAACTCTCCGTTCCCGATCCCGGGCTCCGGCAATTACTAAATCGTTAATTGATAAAACCAGGGAATGCATTCTGAGCACATTTAAATGTCACAACATTTTAACAATTTTACTGTTTTCGTTTTCGTTCCGATTCTCGTTTCCGGTTTATTGTGAACCAGCCTTAACATTCTATATGAATTTCTGGATTCACCCATACGTGCTACATGTCCTGTCCATCTCAAACGTCATGTGTTTTTGTGGTCGTTGTCTTTCCTTCTCTCAAGGGGAGAGGGCATCGAAAACGGATTGTTTTAAGTAGTCTTTCTTCGCTCATACTAAATTAAACTAATTATTTTTACTGAATTTATACTAAACTCAGTGATGTACACAGGATTTAGTTCAGAGGAGAGTTATTATTAAAATTGTTTACAATAATTGGAGGGTTCAGAACCATAGCGGGGTCCACATCTGTGCAGTAACGGTGGCCCGGGTTCGATTCCCGGTCGGGGCAAGTTACCTGGTTACGGTTTTTCCGGGGTTTTCCCTCAACCCAATATGAGCAAATGCTGGGTAACTTTAGGTGTTGGACCCTGGACTCATTTCACCAGTATTATCACCTTCATCTCATTCAGACGCGAAAATAACTTAAGCTATTGATAAAGCGTTCTAAAATAACCTACTAAAATAAAAAAAAAACATAGTGGGCCAAACGCCATTTACTAAAACTGTAGAAAACAAGGTTTGAATTAAGTTTTTACCATAATTCAATGGAAACATATAGCAAGTAATATTAAAGTATACACATTAAAACTAAATGATATGTCAATCTTCATTAATCCATGGTATTCACTTAACTTTAACCCTTGCTTTCTCCGTTTTTAATAAATGGCGCTTGGCCCACTATGGCTCTGAACCCTTCAATTTACATTATCGGTATTTTAAATGTTATGTACGGGAATTATTATTATTATTATTATTATTATTATTATTATTATTATTATTATTATTACTATTATTGCTCAGGATAGGGACCAATGGCGGGCTTATGTGAGGACGGCAATGAACCTCCGGGTTCCTTAAAAGCCAGTAAGTAAGTAAGTAAGTATTACCATTATGTTACAATATATTTATTAATATTATATTCATGAATATCCTTACAACATTTTTGACACAATATTTTCACAGCTGTCCAATTTTTAACAAATTTTAAAATTCTGTTTAATTTTGTATACATCCAAAAAAAGCTTGTATTATTATTGTTATTATTATTTATTATTATTATTATTATTATTATTATTATTATTATTATTACATTTACACAATAATCATTTATATAGGCTATGTTTAGTGAACGGTTATTTGTATAGGATAGATAAGACACTTTACTTTACATAACAGGAAAATACATGGAAACAATCAAATATATTGAAATAAATTTAATTAAACCCAATAATAGAACTCAGCAAGGATGAAGAATGAAACTGGCGTGATATTGAAGGAGGGGTAGGAGGACTATGCCTTATGTCGATGTAGATTTTGTTACTCTGATAGTGAAAAATTAGAGAATGGAAAACGATTATGAATAAAAAAATCTCAAATCTAAATATGCTATTTTTTTAAGTTAAAGGGGCTTCTGACCCTATAATCCCCCCTTGCGCATGCCCCTGACAAAACTCCTTGTGCACTAATTGCCAGATGTCTTCGTTTCTAATCCTTTCTAATCTTGGTTCCATTGCAGATCGTCTGAAATAATCTAGGCCTATCTGAGTTGACTAATTTCTTCGCTATCTTTTTTTAATTTGTCATTCTTCACATCCGTTTGCCATTGGTACTTTTCACAGTGGATTCATAAATATGTGTTGTCGTTATTACCCTGAGGTTTTTTGCCATAGCTAGAGTAGAATTTAATTCACCTATAATCTTCATGGCGCTAATTTATTTATCCTTTAACTTATCATTTCCTCCAACATCCCTTGTGTTGTAGAATGTAACCCCTAAGCATGCTAAATGTCTATGAACTTTTATTTTAATATTTTCATCTACCTACGCGCATTATAGCCTATTTTGTTTTGATCCAGTTTATTGTTAGACCCTATTTTGTGTAGACATATTCTTCGAGTTACAAATCATTAAAGAAAATGCAATGAATGACGCAAATTCAAACGTTTATTATAGCATAGACAACTTTTGTGACATAATCTCTCGGATAAAAACGCCAGAATGAAAAACAGAGAAGCTAAAACAATGAAATCGAACATTAAAAATCGTAGTATTAATTTTAGCGGCCGGATAGAGTTTCTATGGCAACGTGCAAATGAAAGTAAGGAAGAATGTTGCTTTTTTATGACCTGCACATGATTTGGAATGTCGTATTCTGGAAACGTCAAGAGATCGAGTTTCTTTACAACAACTATGATTGAAATAATATAATGTTTTTATTTACACTGCAAGTGGGCAAGCATCCGGTGGCAGTGGTACACACAATTTAAACAATAACTTACACAATAAAATTACAATACACAATACAATTATATAATACACATTATAACTAGATACACAATACAATAATCTATACTACTAATAAATCTGTAGCCGAAATTTTTCTGGTAATTTTCGATTTTCCAAAAATAATTGGTCCTAACATATATAATTAACCGCCCTGAAACCGAAAATCGTCTTTTTTTATTTTTGTTTGTAACTTATGTCTGTCTGTCTGCCTAGTTGTTTGTTACCTTTTCACGCGATAATGGCTGAACGGATTGCGATGAAAATTGGAATATAAATTAAGTTCGTTGTAACTTAGAATTTAGGCTATATGGCATTCAAAATATTTTATTTAAAAGGGGGTTACAAGGGGGCTTGAATTAAATAAATCGAAATATCTCCCTTATTATTAATTTTCATGAAAAATATTACATAACAGAAGTTTCTTTGAAAATAATTTCCTATAAGTTTTATTCCATGCAAAATTTTGATAGGACCGATATTTAATGAGATAAAAAGTTTCAAAATTACAATAACAACACCATCTAAGGCGGTGTAATGAAATAAAAAACAAATGACTTCATCTATAAGGGGCCTTGGAAAACAACAATCGAAAGCTATGAAACATAGCCTACAGAGAATGTTTCTGTGTTCGTATGAAGTAATATCGGAAGCTAAATTAACCGATTTGTATAATTAATTATTAATTCACCATTGTAAAGTGTAGTTTTTCTAGATGGACATAATGCTATAATGTTATTACAGTAACTTCTGAGTGAATCGAGGACAGGTAAGATTAAAATAGCTTCTTATTCACGGAAAACTTGATAGGCTATTCTGTACATTCGTTTCCTGTATTTCCTAAAATAATTTTTATGACCGAATGAGTGGTCTCTGGATCAAAATGATTGCATTTTAATTTTTTTAATACAATTTAAATTAAGTAACATAATAAACGATTTATCCTTCTATCAAACACGAATGTTCCCTCGATCAAACGTCCTATTTTAATTATGTAATTATTTTATATTAATTTCTAACGGGTGCAACGGAACTGACGGGTACGGCTATTATAGCCCTACACAATACAATTAGAATACACAATACAATTATACACAATAATTACAATTAATAATACATAAAACAACCTAACTATAAGTGACCCTAATTTTACATTACAACCTACATATGAATAGGTCCTAAATAAGTTTCACATTGGTACTGATAATAACCTTTCACTTTACTCTCGTCTCACTCACTATACTGGCACTATGACACATTTCATTGACACTTTAGAACACATTTCACTGACACTATATAAAACATTTCACTGACCTGTAGAACACATTTCATTGACACTATAAATTATCACTGATCCAAACTATTCACTGCACTGTAAAACCATAACTTCACTGACTCACCACGCTTCACTGATACAACAGCTGAAATAAGACAAATACTTACACCCTTATTCATACTTATAAACAGAACTACATTTAAACTAAACATTTCTAGTCTAATGGATTATTTAGAACTACGTCGCGAACCAACTGAGTTTGAAGACCTTGAGAACCACGACTTAGTTTAATAATAATAATAATAATAATAATAATAATAATAATAATAATGATAATGATAATGATAATGATAATGATAATGATAATGATAATGATAATAATAATAATAATAATAATAATAATAATAATAATAATAATTTATTTTAACTGGCAGAGTTAAGGCCATTCGGCATTCTCTTCCACTCAACCAGTATGATAGAAAATTACTACATTGCTATGGATATAACATAATTAATACAATACAATACAATTCAAAGCAATACAGTACTACAATACAAGGCAATATAATACATAACTAATATAATACAATGCAATTCTTTTTTATCTTCACAACACCAATAAAATAATTATGTAATAATAATAATAATAATAATAAAAATAATAATAATAATAATAATAATAATAGTAATAATAGTCATAACTAAATTAAATTAAATTATTCGAAAAAAATCGAAAAATCGAAAGAGAATTGGGAGGATAAATTTAAAAGGTACGCAAAACGCGTCCTTGCAAGGGGTTGAGGGCTGTACAAAACTAAATATGTGAGCTCCAAGCCTGTTGGCCACTAGTCTCACTCCGGGTTACGCTGCTCCACTGAAGGAGCTCTAGAAAATTTTGAAGGGGAAGCCGAAATTGGACGTAACCTCTTAGGTACCACATACGCGAGGGGGACTGAGATTTGATCAAGTGATCACGGAACGGGGCGAGGAGGAGATGGCTGGTGTTTGCCGTTAGGATGGCGAGACGCTGTCATTATTAATCTCGATCACAATTATAACTGCAATAAAATTTGACTGCGCCCGTAAGAAATCATTTAGCTTTTTCTTGAAAGTGATTATTGTCTGGCAGCCCCTAATCTTCTGAGGTAGAGAATTCCATTCACGGAGGACTGAGACAGTAAAAGAGGATGAATAGTGGGATGTTCTATGGGCAGCAATTGCTAGGATTTGGCTCTCCTGTGACTTCGTGTTTAGATTGTGATTGGAGGATAAGTAGTTAAACCGGGAACGAAGATAATTTGGAATAGAAGTGTGGAGAACTCGAAACAGAAGAGAGAGCGAATGAAGTGTTCTACAGTTACTAAGTTGCAGCCAGGATTTACAGCCTTGCGAAAGTAAAAGTGAAGATAACTATGTTTTAATATTGTATGTTATTTAATTAAATAGAAGGTTAGATTCTGAAAGCTTATTTAGCTGGATAATATCGCAAATAGGAAGCGTTTAAAGTGTCAGCATCGATAAGAAACATTAGTTGAACTTCTAGCTAATAATATATCACAATTAAAATGTAATTATATTTTTACATAATACTCTCGTCATAACTTATATATAATTGTCACTGCTGACAGTTAAAAATATATAATTACATATCAGACGTCTGATGGATGTTAATCATAATCTGGTATTCAAAAGAGACAGGTTACAGACATTAACTTTACAATCT
The DNA here is from genome assembly GCA_025594305.2 of Periplaneta americana. Lineage (NCBI taxonomy): Eukaryota > Metazoa > Arthropoda > Insecta > Blattodea > Blattidae > Periplaneta > Periplaneta americana. The sequence continues at coordinate 22,065,107 of JAJSOF020000035.1, forward strand.
ACAAAGCATTTTAAACACTAGGTTAAATTCTAGAGCCAAGATTTGAAAATTATACAAGAGGAAAGATAAATGACTCTATAAAACGAACAGTGCAGAATGTCGACTCAGGTGCAAGCTTTGTGAAACAACAAACCATTTACTTCCTGTGCAACTTGCATCTCATTCCAACAACATTAAACCACATGCTTTCATTACGTCAATGCAGAAAAGCAGAACTAGAAGCAATTAAAAATCAAGGCAATTTGTTTTTCTTTAGCTAGCCTATATAATGTGGTTGCTATGATACCAAATCATGATAGTATTAAAATACACAAGGCAATAGCTGCTGATTCCCTAGATTTGGCACATATCTATTATTTTAATTACTCTTTATTGTAGTAGGAATATACCGTTATCGTTATCTGTAGAATTTCTCCTGAATATTATTCCAAAACTCATTACCGAGTGGAAGTATGCAAAGTAGCCTATATTGTTTTGAAGGTATTGATATTTATTTTACTATCTCTTGTATAGATCTAATAACAAAACATGCTGATTTTAGTTGGGAATAATTTCCTTTATATGGAATTGGAATTTTGGCGAGATATTCCTGAAGGTTTACCATGGGAAAGACAATTAGGTGAATATATTGAGCTCAATTGGGATTCAAACCCACGCCCAAGAGCAGTACCGGAGGACGAGACAGGCTTAAAACTCGTAGACCATCCCAGTCGAACAAAATCGCGTCTTGAGACAAAATTTCCAAAGTTAAAAAAACTATTCTGGAACGAAGTTATTATAGTTGTGTCGGCACGAGAACGACTTTGACACTTCTCCGCATTGTTGCAATCAGGCAACAGCTGCTCCATGTGCGAGTCTAAGAAATTTATTGTGTTTATTCTTATACGAGGTGTGTCTAAAAAGTAATGATACTGAACGAAGGTCTTGAGAACTGGCAACAATGCAACCATGTTACTAACGCCAGCCAAGATCTATGTTCTTTCTTGATGTTGAGTATAAGTTTGATCATGATAACGGTAACACGTCTAACTTGACAACAATTGTGTAGGCTAAGTAGTGAAGCGTTACGAAATTGAACAAAATCTCGACCATCGATGTGCGTTAAAGTTTTGCGTAAAACTCAGTGAAAAAGCAACAGAAACTTACGAAAAATTACAGAGGGACTATGGAGGGCAGAGATTTTTAAATGGTGTAAAGCATATAAGATGACCGCAATGAATCTCGTTCTGGAGGAACTTGCACATCGAAAACGAAAACGGACGAAAATTTGAGGAATTTTGTAATGTCTGATCAACGTTTCATAGAATGAACTTAAGTCAGATGTATTTGAATCATGAAACTGTTCATAACATTTTGATCAAGCCGACTCCTGGATGCTTCACCACCACGACAACGCACCCGCTCACACAGCCTTCTCCGTGACTGAATTTTTTATAAAAAGAAAATGCATTCTAGTTGTTCCACAGCTACCCAACTCTCCAGATCTAAGTTCTTGTGACTTATTCCTTTTCCCGTAAGTCAAATTCAAGCTAAAAGATCGTCATTTTGGAACTGTGGATATCATCCGAAAGGTTGTGACCGACCAGTTGAACAGAGATCGAGTTGAAGCAGCAGGACTGGATCGTCGAAGATGTTAAAGATCAGGGCAGAGAAAACAGTAAAAGAGGACCATCTCTGTCTTTGTTAGACAAAATATCCGAGGCCTTCCGTTGGGTAAATGAGATCCAGTGAGTTAGCCATGTACAGTTGCAGGCCTACCCAAGCGATACGCGTAAAACAAGGCTCCGATTTTGTAAATTTAAATTTGAGGAAATACGTATGTAGGTGCGTGCTTACTTCTTTTAGGGTTTATACGATTACTAATATGAGGCAATGAATGAATGAACGAATGATGAAAGAATGAATGAATGAACGAAACAATGAACGGATGATGAATGAATGAATGAACAGGTGATGAATGAATGAACGAACAAATTAATGCATGAACGAACGATTGAATGAATGAATGAATGAATGAATGAATGAATGAACGGATGGTGAATGAATGAACGAAAGAATGAATGTATGAATAAACGAATGGTGAAAGAATGAATGAATGAATGAACGGATGTTGCTGAATGAACGAATGAATGAACATATGATGAATGAATTAACCAATGAATGAATGAACGAATAAAGAAATAATGAATGAACGAATGATGAATGAATGAATGAATGAACCAACGAATGATGAAATAATGAATGAACGGATGATGAACGAATGAATGAATGAACGAAAGAATGAATGAATGAATGAGTGAACGAACGAATGATGAAAGAATGAATGAACGGATGGTGAATGAATGAACGAAAGAATGAATGTATGAATAAACGAATGGTGAAAGAATGAATGAATGAACGTATGATGAATGAATTAACCAATGAATGAATGAACGAATGAAGAAATAATGAATGAACGGATGATGAATGAATGAATGAATGAATGAACGAACGAATGATGAAATAATGAATGAACGGATGATGAACGAATGAATGAATGAACGAAAGAATGAATGAATGAGTGAACGAAAGAATGATGAAAGAATGAATGAACGGATGGTGAATGAATGAATGATGAACGAAAGAATGAATGAATGAACGAAAGAATGAATGAATGAAGGAACGAACGAACTAATGATGAAGCATGAATGAATGAACTAATGAATGAACGGATGATGAATGAATGAATGAACAAAAGAATGACTGAACGGATGATGAATGAATGAATAAACGAATGAATGAATGAACGGATGATGAAAGAATGAGTGAATGAATGAATGAATGAATGAATGAACGAATGAATGAATGAATGAACGAACGAACTAATGATGAAAGCATGAATGAATGAACTAATGAATGAACGGATGATGAATGAATGAATGAACAAAATAATGAATGAACAGATGATGAACGAATGAATGAATGAACGAAAGAATGAATGAACGAATGATGAAAGAATGAATGAACGGATGGTGAATGAATGAACGAAAGAATGAATGAATGAACGGACGAACTAATGATGAAAGCATGAATGAAGAAACTAATGAATGAACGGATAATGAATGAATTAATGAACAAAAGAATGAATGAACTGATTATGAATGAATGAACGAAAGAATAAATGATGAATGAAAGAATGAACGGATGATGAATGCATGAGCGAAAAAATGATGAATGAATGAATGAAACAATGAATGAACGAACGAATGAATTAATGAATTAATGGGAAATTTGGAGTAGAAACATTCTGAAAAGGGTAGATAAGCAAAAACGCGTCCTTCCAAGAGAAATTGGGACTGACAATGGGAGGAAAAGTGTGGACCTAGGTGAGCTCAAGCGATTAAGGGGTTGTTCGTGGACAAGTTTCTGCACTAAAACGGTCCTCCTCTCGCTCAGTAAAATTGTAATAAATTCTCAAAAAGGACTATCACAATATTACTTGTACGACAATAATACCAACCTTTACCATGTCTAAATTCAATACTCAAACTTCTAGGGATGATACAAGAGATCAAAACAAAAGTTTTTTGTTAAATGACCATGGAAAATTATTGAACGACAAAACCAGAAACTGTTCTGTATTGTAAAGAATAAAAATACAGTTGTAAAGTTACTTATGAAACGCATTCCTCAAAACCATTTCAATGTGTACTCATTTACAAAAACTGTTCAAAAGTGCGGTCTCTTGCGTCAATACAAACTCTGCAACGACGTGGCATTGCATAGACATAGAGAAAAAAATAATGCAAATTGTTAAGGAAATTAATAGGCCTATGTAATATTAGTAGAAAAGCGAGAAATGTAGACAAAGGGAGACAGTCTAGGTATGACAGAGAATAGAAAAGGATAGATAGTGAAGGACAGATAGCAATCTAGTTAAAATAGAAGAATAGGAAGTAATGAAGAAATATTTAGGCCTAGCAAATGAATATATTAACATAAAAGAGTGGTATAATATTAAAGGGATGGTGGATCTAAAAGCAGAAATGTAAAGTCTACCATAACTATGAATTGTAAAGTTGGCTGACAAATACATAAACGTCAATATCAATATCAAAGCATATACTGTATTATGTACTGTTTAGGCTACCTACATCTTACATTTTCGTGAGAGCTCAACGAAGCTTAGACTAAGCCTACAGGACTTACTTACTTACAAACTTAC
>JAJSOF020000035.1:22077787-22225287 GCA_025594305.2 Periplaneta americana
AAAATTGAAATTCTGAGCATATTACAGGGTTCCTGTCCCCTTACTTATTTTCTTAATGGCAGGAAAGTAAAAATGTAGGCCAATCTGAATCACATACGAATGTGGGTGTATATCCCTTTGCCTTGTTGTCATGAACCGCTAGTGTTGCACTATTCCGCCTATAGTTATAGTTAATTAGGTTGTTTCGCTGGTTGTAGCCCGTAATTTAATTTTGGTTTAATGTCTCTTAAGTGCTGGCACTGAAAATAACACAAATTCTTGCTCCTTGTGGTACATTTTGCAGATATAGGTCATAATAAGCCTATTTATATTATTTTGAATTAATTTTGGTTTGCTCTAGAAATTAGCAAATCATATTTGATAATGTTTCATAGGTAAATAATAGGCTACCTCAAGAAAAGAAACTCTCAACGTGAATATTACTGACAACATACTTTAAACTATGAGAAACTACAAAAGTAAGCAAAAGTAAATGTTAACAAAGGTTTTGAATAGTGACAACAGTAAAAAAAAAAAACGCTAATAAAAATTGGTATGGTGACCTCAGTAACAAAATCTCCATAAGAAAAAGAATTGTTATAGCAAAAGCAGTAACAAAATTTTGCTAAAGAAGAATATATGTGGTGACAATACTATCAAAACTTCCGTTAACAAAGAATTGCTATAGGTTAAAGTAGCAACAAAACATCCGTTAACAAAAATATCACTACAAAATATCTGCTAAAGAACTGTTATTGCAATAACAGTAGTAAAACTTCCATTAACAAAAAGTCTGTGGCGACAACATTAAAAAATCAGTTATAGAATTTCTATGGTTTTACCAGCAGCATAACTTCCATTAAGTTAATTGCAGTGATGACAAGACTATGAAAATTTCCCAAGAGTTGTTACATCAAAAAATTTCGTTAAACATTATCGCTACGATGACAACACTGTCAGAATTTCCGTTGAAGAATTTCCATGGTAACAACAGTAACTGTACCTTTGTTAACAAGGAATTGTTACTGCAAAACTGTTAACGAACAATTACTTGCTAACAGTAAAGTCTACTTATTATAAAAGCTTCCCTTAATAAAGGATCTCTATGTTTACATAGCAAATCTTCAGTTAACAAAAATTGCCATGGAGATAATATTATAAAAACCTATGTTAAAATTTCTATGGTAACGAAAGTAGCAAAACTTCCGCTAACAAAAAAACGTTACATGCCAACAATCCTATAAAAATCCCAGTTAAGAAACTGCTATGATTATAGGGCCTACCTATAGCAAAATTCCCATTAAAAATTGCAACGATGAAAAACCTATCAAAATTTTCGTTAGAGTTGTTACAGTACCAGCAGCAAAATTTCCCAAAGAAAAATTGTTATGATGACAACACTTTAACATTTCTGTTAATTTGTATGGTGAGAAATGTAACAAAACCTTTATTAACGAGAAATTGTTATAAGAATCTAACTAATATTTTCTAACGAAAAATTGCTGTGCTGACAGTACTATCTTAACATTAATAAAAATTGCTAAGGTAATAGCAGTAGAAAAACTTCCGTTAACAAAAACTTGCTGTGGCAACAATATAAACTAAATATATTTTGCTATTAAAGAATTACCATGGTTTTAGCAGTAACAAAAACTTCCACTAACAAAAGGTTGTAATGATAACACTAGCAAAACGTCCGTTAAAAATATTGCTATGGTGACAAAACTATCAAAATTTATATTAAATAACTGTCATGGTAACAATGGTAGCATAAAATTCCATTAAAAACTGCAATGTGTACAACACTAACAACATTTCCATAAAAAAACTGGTATGGTGACAGTAAGGTAACTTCCGTCAACAAAAGAATGTCTATAGTAACAATAAACACTAACCAAATCCCTGTTGACAATAATTTCCATGTCAAAAACAGCAAAAAAAAATTCCGTTAACAGAATTCTGTGACAAAACAGCAAAAGAAAATCCTTTCGTTACCAAGTAACTGACATAATGATAATGCTATCAAAATCTCTATTAAAATGTTACGGTAACAAAAGCAGGGAAATCTCCTGTAACCAATTTTCTTGCAGTAACAATAATAACAATTCCCTCTTTAACGTAGAATTGTCATGGTGACAATTATAGGTACCTGTACTATTATAATCTTCGTTAATATATTACAAAACATTCGTTAACGAATGGCGTTATAGCAAAGCAATCGAAAACCTCCTAATGTTTGTTCAGATTGTCACAGAATAATGACGGAAACTGCCATAATTTCTAATCCCTCAGAGAACATAATGTATACAATTATAATATTAATGAGTTAATTTTGTATAATAGACTACATCCATCATCATATTGTAATCCAGAATATTATTTTGAGCTGAAGTACAGTAAGTTACAGCAAGAATTCGTTGTAGAATGTGATAAGGTTGACAACAAAAAACTACTATGTTCCGTTCCTGGAATCAGTAGAGTAACTTCGCGCATATGGAGGTGGAGTCTATCTCTGCCAGAGTGTATTGCGGGTAGCATCAGCTCGAGTCCGCTAAGGGGTAAGATGCTGGTGGTAGAAGGTAGAGTAGAGTTCAGATAGAAATTATCCCCTCCTGCAAGCGATTGCTCGCTTCGTTCAATCATGACTACTCCCAGAGCAGTCATTGGCCCTAGCCCTCCCACATACCACTTGCCCAGATGTCTTGTTTCGTTTTTCTACGGCACAGATTTCTGAGTCGGCCCATAGACGATAAGTTTGAAGACGAAATAGACCAAATTGTGACCTAGATCCATGAATGGTATCTCATGATAATAATGAAAGCAAGCATAATAAAAATAATAATAAAAGTAATAATAATATAATTATTAATAGAGTATGATCATATAGGATATCATATATATATTGGGAGAACTAAAAATTAAATATGTAAAAGACAAACTATCAACGTACAAAGACAATTGGTTACAACATCCTGAATTAAATATCATAAGAAATATAAACTAGATTATAAATTAATAAGTACCCAAAAAGGGAGGTTTTAATAGAAAAAGGAGCATCTTCTGCGGATCTGTGGAAAAAAAAATATAAGAAAGAGTCTAGAAGTGCTTTGTGTGGAATGTGGAAATGTATGAGGCAGAGACATGGACATTATGACGAAGTGAAGAGAAACTACTATAAGCATTTGAAATGTGGATGTGGAGGAGAATGGAGCATATGAGAAGGACAAGTAAAATAAGAAATGAAGCTATACTAGAAAGAGTGTGTGAAGAAAGAATAATGCTGAAGCTGATCAGAAAGAGGAAAAAGAACTGGCTGGGTCACTGACTAAGAAGAAATTGCCTACTGAAGGATGTATTGAAAGGAATGGTAAACGGGAAAAATAGTTCGAGAGAGAAGAAGATTTCAGCGGCTAGACAATATTAAGATAAGTTATACGGATCGTATGCTGAGACTTCAATGAGGAAATTAGAAAAGATTGGAGAATCCTGGGTTTGCAATGAAAGACATACTCTAGGACAGAAAAATATTTAAATAAAAGACAGCAAAGACGATAACGAAGGCCTCTGAAAGAGAATTTTGAATAGCTACAAAATAGATGCTTTTCGCCTGTTTGGTGGATGTATTGTAATTATGATGATCACCGACCTAAAAGTAATTATGATGTATTAAATGGACTAAGAATTCAATTCTTAGAGCATTAGTTGTCGAGGTACAGAAAAATTACTTACGTGTCTTAGATCGACAACACTAGAGTCGTCTAAATAAAAATTGTCAACCAATAAAACAAAGTCGACTAGGAAGAGTTCTGGATAGTTCCGTTCAAAACTGCTGCCTAGATTCATGAACGAAATACGATGATGATGAATGATGATGATGATGATGATGATGATGATGATGATGGTGATGGTGATGGTGATGGTGATGATGATAATTATAATCACAATAATAATACTTTACCATAAAAATTAGCTATAACTACTGAATGGATTAAAAATTAATTTCTTACATGAAATCTGTCCAAGTGAAGGAAGAATTGCTTAGGCCTACGTATCTTGAATCGACAACACAAGAATTACAAACTAGTGATTAAACAAATAATAATTATCAACTAATAAAAGGAAGACGAGCAGGAAGATATCTCGAAACAGTTTCGGATAGCTAGGCTATGTCAAAGACAAAACGGACGAACCTTTGCTCTAGATTCATGAACAGAATACTATGATGATGAAGATACAATATTATTATTATTATTATTATTATTATTATTATTATTATTATTATTATTATTATTATTATTATTACTTACTTACTTACTGGCTTTTAAGGAACCCGGAAGTTCATTGCCGCCCTCACATAAGCCCGACATTGATCCCTATCCTGAGCAAAATTAATCCAATCTCTATCATCATATCCCACCTCCCTCAAATCCATTTTATTATCTTCCCACCTACGTCTCGGCCTCCCCAAAGGTCTTTTTCCCTCCGGTCTCCCAACTAACGCTCTATATGCATTTCTGGATTCGCCCATACGTGCTACATGTCCTGCCCATCTCAAACGTCTGGATTTAATGTTCCTAATTATGTCAGGTGAAGAATACAATGCGTGCAGCTCTGCGTTGTGTAACTTTTTCCATTCTCCTGTAACTTCAACCCTGTTAGCCCCAAATATTTTCCTAAGAACCTTATTCTCAAACACCCTTAATCTCTGTTCCTCTCTCAAAGTGAGAGTCCAAGTTTCACAACCATACAGAACAACCGGTAATATAACTGTTTTATAAATTATAACTTTCAGATTGTTATTATTATTATTATTATTATTATTATTATTATTATTATTATTATTATTATTATTATTATTATTAAGCCAATAAATCAAGAAATGTTGGCGTATTTGAAAAATTAAATTTGAATTCATCTATGACAACTAGGCAGTTTACAAGAAGAATAAGATACATCTCATGAACAAGATGGAAAATATAATCATGCCAAAACATGTGATGAATCATCTACGAAAAAAGAGAAAACCAGCAGAAAACCATCGAGGGACTTCTGTAAAGCTACGATGAAGACGAAGCAAATCCAACTTCTGGCCTAGATTCGTTACTGTGTTGTGATGATAATTATAAAAAATTAGCATGATCTCCATCCCCGCGATAATTAAAGAGTTGCCACTAATACAACACAACCCTTTACATGACGTAATAACTTGCCTTCTTACGACCTAAGTTGTAAAACATGCAGAGAAAAGTTTATACTTGGCAGTTGCTGGTGGAGGTTTAACTTTCCCAGATTCCCGCAGCCCTAAGGATTCATGATGAAGATTGCTACTCCCGTGAAGATGTGTTACGGCACCACGGTCGTACATAAACACTAGTCTGGTCTGCGCCACCCGTAAAGGTACTTCCGGTCCCTCCTCCAGCCCGTTAAGGTTCGCGCATTAAGATGCGGCACTCGATAAGCCGCATGTGTTGTAACGCGGGCTCCATTAAGAAGCGAAGAGGCCGTCGTAACAAACAGCGAAGCCTCTCTTAACGAAGAATGTTAGCTAATCCTCCGTTACCGAATATCTGCCACGGCAGAACCACTAACAGATCCTCCGTTAACGAGAAACTGTTATAACAACACAGTTTAACGTTAGCTAACGAAAACTTCATGTGAAAATGCAATATGAAACCTTCCGTTGAAGAATACTAGGCCTAATTGCTTTAGTAGCAACACTGTCTAAACATAGGACAAAAATTACTATGATAATATACTAATAGTAACAACACCACTTAAATTTTCATAACATTAAGACTAAAAAGTTTCCGTTAATGGAAAATTGATTTGGTGACAACAATATAAAAACCTCCGTTAAGGAAGAAATACTATGATAACAACATAGGTTTTAATAGCAATAAAAGTAGAAAATTTCAATTAGAATTACTTTGGTGACGATAATATCAAAACCTCCGTTACGAAAGAAATGCTACAGTACAACAGCAACACAACTTTTAATAGCAATAGGCCTATAGGCTAAGTAGAAAACTTCCGTTGCTGAAGAATTAATTTGGTGACAATAATGTCAAAACCTCCGTTAAGGAGAAATGCTATAGTTACAACAGTAACAATTCTTAATAGCTATAGGCCTATAGGTAGAAAATTTCTATTATTGAAGACTTAGTTTGGTGACGAAAATATCAAAACCTCCGTTAAGAAAGAAATGTTATGGTAAAAACACTAACATAAGTTTTAATAGCAATAAAAGTGGAAAACTTCAATTACTGAATAATTACTTTCGTAACAATAATATCAAAACCTCCGTTAAGAAAGAAATGCTATGATTAGGCCTACAACAGTAACAGAGCTTTTAATAACAATATAGGTAGAAAACTTCAATTATTGAAGAATTAGTTTGGTGACGATAATATCAAAACCTCCGTTAAGAAAGAAATGCTATGGTTACAACAGTAACACAGCTTTTAATTACAATATATGTAGAAAACTTCCATTATTGAAGAATTAGTTTGGTGACGATAATATCAAAACCTCCGTTAAGAAAGAAATGCTATGGTTACAACAGTAACACAGCTTTTAATTACAATATATGTAGAAAACTTCCATTATTGAAGAATTAGTTTGGTGACGATAATATCAAAACCTCCGTTAAGAAAGAAATGCTATGGTTACAACAGTAACACATCTTTTAACAGCAGTATATATAGAAAACTTCAATTATTGAAGAAATAGTTTGGTGACGATAATATCAAAACCTCCGTTAAGAAAGAAATGCTATGGTTACAACAGTAACACATCTTTTAATAGCAATATATGTAGAAAACTTCCATTATTGAAGAATTAGTTTGGTGACGATAATATCAAAACTCCCGTTAAGAAAGAAATTCTATGGTTACAACAGTAACACAACTTTTAATAGCAATATATGTAGAAAACTTCCATTATTGAAGAATTAGTTTGGTGACGATAATATCAAAACCTCCGTTAAGAAAAAAATGTTATGGTAAAAACACTAACATAAGTTTTAATGACAATATAAGTAGAAAGCTTCAATTACTGAAGAATTACTTTCGTGACGATAATATCAAAACCTCCGTTAAGAAAGAAATCAAACGTTCCGTTAAGAAAGAATTTCAATGGTAAAAAGAGTAAAAAAATGTATATAACAGTAGATAATATTAGAAAATCTTTCTGCTATTAAAACTAAGGATAAAAATAGTACTGAAGCCTCTAGTAAGAAATAATTTCTTTGATAAATATTGTCACGAAACATTTTTAACTGTAACACAAAAAAAACGTTCCTCTATGAAGAATTACTACAGGAAACAATTAATACTGAACTGCTAGACTTACGGTAAAAACAGTAACAAAAATGTTATAACTGTAACACTTAGGAAATCTACATTACTGAAGAATTATAATAATGACAACATTAGCAATATTTCCGTTAGTAAATAAAAGTTAACAATAAAAAATAATTATAATCGTTACACTAAAAATTCTTCGTTAATAATGGTAATTAAAAAACACTATCACATCCCCCGTTGACAAGGAACTGTTAATATAGCGACAATCATAGTAAGAGCTACAGAAAACCCAAAGTCCCCCGCAAATGAAAAATTACTGAAGGCCCAAAAATATCAGCAGCTAAATTCTAGTTAAAGAAAACTTAATTAACTAAATCAGTATACGTAGGCTAAAACCTTTTACTAACAAAGAATTTATATGGATACAATAATAAAACTTACGTTAAGAAGAAATTGCTGTAGACTAATGCAAAGAGTAGCAAAATTCAGGCTATGTTAAGTAAGATTATACGTTTTCCGTTAACAAAGAATTGCTATGGCGACAGAACTACCAGAGCCTCCGTTAAGATACAATTTTCACGGTAACAACAGTGTATAATCTTCCGTTAACTAAGAAAATTTAATGGTATGGTAACAATGGTGGCAAAATCGGCGATAATGAAGATTTATCGTAAAAACGCACAAAATCCATGAACAACACTTTTATATAGTGACAATAGTAGATAAACTTCAGTTTACCAATTTTTGGCGCCCTTGCAAGGATCTCCATTAACGAAGAATCGCTATGAAAACAACAGCATACAGAAATTTAACAAAATATTCATCTTTCAATATTGAAAAATCTCCTTAAACAAAGAATTTCTATGACGTTAACCAAAATTTCGTCAGCGAATTTGGTATGACGACATTGTTATTAAATCCTCAGTTACTAAAAGATAGCTACATTTCTGTTAATGAATACTTTCTATGAAAGCGCCAGAAAAAGCGTTGTTCAAAAAAGAAATGTACTATGACAATAGTTTTATAAAAAGGTCCTTTAACTAAGAATTTATATAAAAATACTAGAATAATAATTGTTAAAGATAAATTGGCATGCCGACATTAGTACAACTTCCTTCAAAAAAGAATTACTGTGACCAAAACACTAACGAAACCTCTGTTAAAGGTACGCTGTGACAATAACACTAAAAAACCTCCATTAACGAATAATTCCTGTAACACCAGAGAAGCTTCTGTTAACGAAGGATTTCTACGACAGATATTCCATACAATCTTTGTTAAAAAAGAAATGCTTTAAGTTCCGTTAGCACTGTGGTTAATATGAAACTTTTCTGTAATAGATATTAAAACATTTACGAGACTCCACATATTAAAAGTTATAAAAATATTTTCAAAGTCTCAAAAAATGTTGACATTGAAAATTTAAGTTACATAAGCTATCTATATAGCTTGTACTACAATATCAAATATTGAATAATAAATTTTAAATATATCAATGTAGTATGAATTAAATATATCAGTCTACTATTTCTAAAGGAAGAATTTCACGTTTTGAATTATCTATTGTTTTTTATTTAATGCAGATTGACTTTATTACAAAAATTATTGCTATCAAATTTGTTTCCGATGTCGATAGCAGTTGTGTCCTTCGTAAAATGTTAGAGTAACGCAAGTATTTTGAACCTCTGTTTAAATAAACTACCTCCCGAAATAATTATTAATATTGAGACATATAAATATTTTAAAAGTGGAAAACTTGAAATCATTTATTCAAAGTCTTTCTTCTTGAATACAATACTTCGAAATCTCATTTTGTTTACATTTTTTAGTCCAGTCACAATTATGTAAATAAAACTCTGTAAAAATAATTACTCTACTTTTCACAACAATATTACAAAACTGAAAATGAATCATTTCGATTTGTTTTGCTATAATTTCTTATCCTTTTCAACAAAAAAGTAAATTATTATTAGTTCCTCTAAGCAAAGGAAAACATATTTCAAAGCTCTCCTGCTGTAATATATGACCCATGACACGAAAATGTTAAATAAAATGAACTGTTTATTTATTGAAAGAAAGAGTGTAAAACGCTCACTTAAGCTTGAAATTTCTTACCTTTTTAAAAAGGTTTTAAATAATAAATTAATGTTACTTTAAATTCTAAAAAAAACAAAAATTATTTTCATAATATAAAATGAAAAAGTATTAATGTCTCTTAACATTTTTTCATCAAATAAACCAGTGTAAATGTATAAAATTATAAATAAATAAGTAAATGAAAAAATATTAACTTTCATCATCGTTAAAAATCAATGTTTCTTGTTTTATTATGTCCTATGTTGTCTCAAATTGATGTCTTTCCCTATAACAGTTTTAATAAATAAATAAAATATTAACATTTTAAAACATGAAGTTTAGACATTTTGTACAATTTACTTAAAATGAATAATTTTGACAAAATTATATCCCTTTTGAATTATGTAAAAATAGTTTTAACATAATTATTTTAAAATAGTTTCACAATTTTTATAGATATAATAAATGATATTTATACAAAATAATCAGTTTGGCCTAAATTTCTAGCCTTTTTGAATGACATAAGTAATGTTATTAGCCTTTCGAAAATATAGCCTATTTAGTTTTCACAACAATATTAAGAAACATATCACAGTTTTCAGAATTGAAGAATTACAATATGCTTAACAATTAATTGTAATTCGATATTGTTCAGCTTATCTTGCAATAAAATATTTACTCATTTTACTCGAAATATTCAACATTTTATTCAGCCATTTTCAATCGGTTGTGCAATAATGATCCTTGTGTGTATTAATGTCGCCTTTATTTATTTCATCAACTCGTCCTTCTGCTATAAGAAAAAAATATTTTTGATTTAATTGATTTGATGAATAAATAAAGAACAAGTAATTTCAAAATTCATAATTTTTTAATTAGTTCACTGTGCAGTGATCTCAAACGTCTGTTTAATTTTCCTAATTATGTCAGGTGAAAATTGTTAAGTTTTTTGTTATCTCTCTTTTGTTTTATTCTTAAACCTAAATATTTTCCTAAGCACCTTATTCTCAAATAATATTTTTTTCTACATTTCTTAATAAATAATATTTTTTCTATTTTGTGTTAAATATGAATTTATTTTTTATCAACAATTTATTTTCATCAGACAGCTATAGAAGTGATCTTGCATTATATTGTAGATATAACATGCATAAATACACAGAAAAAATTTCATCACAGAATGTTGGATAGTTTTTGAGTTATGTGGGAAATGTTTCATCAGTGCACAGTGAACTGAATTTTGAAACAAAAAATGTAAATAATTTTTTTAAATCGTAAAATATTTTTACATATAGCAGAAGGACAGTGTTTTACACATGCTAATTTTCATTATTGTACAAGATACAGTATTGAGGAAAAAAATGTTGAATATTTCCAAAATTTTACTGCTGTAAGCTGTAGCTAACTCCTTAAGAGATCAGTGTATTATGATAAAAAATTATTAAAATAATTTCAGTTTTATCCTTTAAATACGAAGAATTTTCATTCGAACAAATGTAATATTTTAAAATTAATTTGCAAAACAAGAGCTACATTTATTCGGGTCAAATTTCTGCAAATTTAAAGGACAAAACTAAAATAATTTCAATAATTTATTATCATAATATACTGCTCCCATAAACTCACCGAGCATATTATGAATTCAATCAGTTGTTTTCCCAAACACACTACGAAATGT
This sequence comes from Periplaneta americana, assembly GCA_025594305.2. Taxonomy (NCBI): domain Eukaryota; kingdom Metazoa; phylum Arthropoda; class Insecta; order Blattodea; family Blattidae; genus Periplaneta; species Periplaneta americana. The sequence goes on from JAJSOF020000035.1 coordinate 22,088,825, forward strand.
CTTATATAAAACAGCTTTTATCTCGAAAAGGAAGAAAATACGAGAAAAATTGTATTAAAGATTTTTGTTTGAACTATCTCGAAGAATAACTCCCAGAAATTAATGACATGCCTTGACCCTTTCACTGATATCTTAGTCTTCCCCGGTCTATGTATCCTCATGGTCAATATGCTGAAGCTAATTTCGAAAGTCTGTCTTTCCCATTCTTTGTACATGATTCTTCCGCTGTTGTTGAAAACAAAATTTTGAATTTCTTCGATTGAACTACAAATTTATAATTTTATTCTTCTCGGATAGCTGTCTGTCTTTGACGATTCAGTCTCGTTATGTCTAATAGTTGTTTTCTACAGCGCAACAGAGCTGCTTTCAGTTTCCGAGAATTTTTATGTATAAGATCCAGACTTCATTGCCATAACTTTCTTGTTAATGCTGGCTTTGAAGTAGAATAATGTTGTAGATCTACAAGTTAATTTTATGACGAATGTCATCTGTTTGCCAAACTATCTTCTGGTATCCTACCTTTATTCCTTTTATTATACTTTCTTAATTTGTACTTGGTTCAGTTCTATGCTTCACAAATAAATTTTCTAGATAGGCTTACGTAAATTCAGATACTTCTTCTATTATTTTAGCATGTAGACATATTTCATTTTTAACGCGTTTTCAATTTTTCGCGCTCATTGTCATTGTCTTTTGATTTTGAAGTGGATATTTTCATTTCATACGTATTATTTTCATATATAAAATCTAGTGCTAAGATTGAACAAAAAATAAAGCTGTTAGGACTATATCAAAACGGTACTTTGTAGCTTAAAAAAAATGAACAAGAGAAAATCAAAACTCGAGTGGGTTTTAATTGACTATTACATGATTAGAAGAAAGTATATAAAGATTAGAAGAAATAAAGTACTCTAATATAATAAAATAGATATTAATTGATTTACTAAAATTCTATTTCACTAATGTTACCTTCACCAAAATGTCTGAACGGAGCCGCCATTTTCAGTCCACTATCTATGCGGGACAAAAATGACGATCGCAGATCATGTTTTATAGTACCGTAAAAGAATTGCGGTTTGTAATGTTGGAAAAGAAAGAAACAAATGCTAGGGTAGTGATAACAACAAACAAATGCTAGGGAAGCGATAAAATTGTGCGATAAGCTGCCATGATTGGTTGAAAGATGTCCTTTCGTACCGTTTTATTGGTCAAAAGTACTATGACGTAGTAAAAGTGTAATAGTCATGTTAGTATAAAATAATTCGTAAAATTTTTCCAAGTGTACATATAGTTAAAAAAAATGCTTTCTCGTATTCAAACTAGGCCTATGTTAAAAATTAAATCAGCGGTTTTACATACATAATACATAATACATACATACATACATACATACATACATACATACATACATACATACATACATACATACAGTCCACACCTGTGGAGTAACGGTTAGCGTGTCTGACCGCGAAACCAGGTGACCCGGGTTCGAATTCCGGTCGGAGCAAGTTACCTGGTTGAGGTTTTTTCCGAGGTTTTTCCTCAACCTTGTACGAGAAAATGCTGGGTAATTTTCGGTGCTGGACCCAGACTCATTTCACCTGCATTATCACCTTCATTTCGTTCAGACCCTAAATAACCTGAGATGTTGATACAGCGTCGTAAAATAAACCAATAATAATACATATATATATACACATTGCAATGCATGTATGGCAAATCACAAACACCATGACTTCTCACAATAGAAGATAGGGTTCTTTCTCGGATAAAATATATTCTTAAGTTCAGAGTTTAAAATATGTTTGTTGAAAACATCTTCGATTGTCTCGACTTCTCTGTCATCTTCTCGTTCCACCATCGCTCCAATTCGAACGCATCACAGTCTCCATCAACTCCGGACAGTCTAAAAGCGTAGACAAATAAAGAGCTGCATCGCTGGCCACGCACAGTACACGCACAGACATGAGTACGAGCCGACACGCACGCTCGCTACTCATCGTTTGTAGGCGAGGCACGTGTGAATGGAGTGGCGCGGACGGGCATCGATCCAGGGCTCTCATTAACAAGACGTGGAGCACTTCACACACGTGCACCGAGGATCACACATGTCGTCAAATAAATAACAGGCATGGCGACCGAATGAAATGGCGAGCATCTGCCTGTCTGTATACATTCGGCTATGGAACAAATCAGTTCTATGTTCTGCAGTACAGTAGGGACTATACAGTTCAAAGAAGCATTGGTGAGCATTCCGCTGTTTGATATTTTCCTCAGCATCGTAATAACAACAACACAAATTTAACATTGATTTATTTATTATAGCCTATGTTAATATTAATGACTGCACGCATTGTATTCTTCACCTGACATAATTAGGAACATTAAAACCAGACGTTTGAGATGGGCAGGGCATGTAGCACGTATGGGCGAATCCAGAAATGCATATAGATTATTATTTGGGAGACCGGAGAAAAAAAGACCTTTCGGAAGTCCGAGACGTAGATGGAAGGATAATATTAAAATGGATTTGAGGGAGGTGGGATAAGATAATAGAGACTGGATTAATCTTGCTCAGGATAGGGACGAATGGCGGGCTTATGTGAGGGCGGCAACGAACCTGTGGGTTTCTTAAAACCCATTTGTAAGTAAGCAAGTATGTTAATATTAATGTGCTTGCTAACAGTGATTAGTTATTAAGGTTTTCACAATGGTTAATATAATAGCATAAAAATAGAAAAAATCAGCTATAATGATGATAACAGTATAGCCAGCAGTGGTGAAGCTCTTAGGGGGCTTTTAAGGCTTAGCCTTCCCCCCCCCTCAAAAAAACTCAGTTATACATAGTAACAGTACGCCTATAAGTTCGTAACAACGATGTATCGTAACACTTGGATTCACTCCAATCCTTCCATATATTAAATTCACTGTTGACAGTCATTCCAGGATGGAGAGTTCAGTGCGAGGCTTGTGGCAGAAGCCTCTAAAGGCATGGCTACGATCTTGATTCGCAAGCTTGAGGGGGGACCGAGGAGGGGGGTATCGATTCGCCACATCTCGGTACGAAAGGCAGCTAATCTCCTATTCAAAATAATACTTTGCGCTATATTGGTGTTCTGTGAATGCGCTGCATTGTTTCAATTTAATCAAAAATGCATGCTTTTGTATGTTATGCCTATATATTAATTTTGTGTAAAATTGCTCACATTGAGATAACATTGAGGTCTTTATTTGTAGAATTAAGAGAGAAATCATTTTCAATTTGGACGTATTAGAAAAAAAAAGTGTTTACAAAGATATTAGATAGACACCACATTTACATATTAAAATAACACTTGGAGGAAGACAAAATTTAAATTTCAATTGTCATGTTATAAGTAATATCCTTGGCTAACAGGATGGTCTGAGACTAATAAGTTATATTGTTATACCTGTATTCTGTTGAGGGGTGAAAATGTGAGGTCTGTATTGATGGAAAAGTCGAGAAATGTAGTCTGTAAAAAGATATTAGGTAAGAAGATTTTTTCAGCCTATCCAGTATTTACAGTTTAGCTTCGCCACTGATAGCCAGACAACATACATTTCAAAGTGCGCAGAAACCAAATGCTCCTAACGGTAGAATAGAGTAGGAATTAAGTCATTTTTGTCCTGAGTCTCTTGAAAAGAGTACAGCCATGCTCCTGTGAAGTACGGTTTACTGTAGATAGTGTAATACGGCATTATTCTATTCCTACACGTTAGCATATTTCAGGTCAATCTTAAAGTGTAAAATTGCCAACCTCTCTGTCACCCTTCTCGTTATCAGTGGATGTGGAACAATGATGTCATGCTCTACTCGAGAACGAATTGTTTTGTTTTGAATCTTGCCTGGCTATAATTTAATTTGTTAGTCTGATCCAATAATTTTGGTTTGCCTTGCGACACAGAATAACTGACAATAAAATTTAAAATGAAAAATTATATAAGCAGGTTTCAAACAAAAGGGATTAAAACATATAGAAAGAAAAATGAAACCTAGTAAAATTTAAATTGAGTGTACACCACAAAGATGCTGGCGAAATATCGCTACAGAAAATTTTATTATGGTGATGACGATGGCATCTTGAAGATCTCTCTTCAGCTTGTATTTTTCCCTTCACTTTACAAAGGTTTTCGGAATAGTGCCTCTCGCTCCGAAGAAGAGACCGGTAACTGTGATTTTTTCATTGTTGTATTTCGCTGATAGGTACTGATTCGTGGGCTAGTAATTTTATTTTTCTCTTCGTTCACTTCAGATGGTTTAGTGGCTGAGATTTCAAATCTGATCGTAGGATCAATTATTTCGGCTGTCTGTTTATTCCTATTTATAGCTATGACATCGATCCTACGATTGCTCCCACCATCAGCAATACAATGAACTTCCTCGTGAACATCTAGATTTTTGGATCGAAGTGCATCTGCGATCATAGAACGTATGATGTTGTGACGTTTTATTTTGAGTACTTCTCCCTGTGGGCAACTCCCAAACACATGTAGTAAAGTTTCATACTCACTGCAGTGCCTACTGGTGCCACCACTGCAACCATTTTTAGCATTTTTCTCCACTCAGAACTTGATAATCCTTCATGCTTGATGATCCACGAGTTGGCTGCAGGTACTTCTTCAAACAATACAACTCCTTTCCCTTTCTGGGGGTATGAACACCAGGTTTTAAATTCACGGTGCCTAAGAAGTTCCCTTAATTGCTTCACGATCCTGTAGCCTCATCTCTGCTCACTTGCAATTCCGACAAGCAACGGGTTCTTATAGTTTCGTAATCTCGTACAGCATTAACGTGCTGGTCATTTAGGTTTTCTAGCTTGTTACTGATGTTGAGTTGCTGCAGATAGGCTTCCCATGTAGCGCGCATCACTGACAATCTTTTGCATTTGGTACTTGTATACAGCATGCTATTAGGAGTGTCACCTGGTAAATTTAATATTTTGCAATAGCGCAAATTATAATTTTATTATATAAATGTGTCAAATTTATTGCTCTTCATGTTGACAGTCTTAAGATATTTGAAGCCAGGGGAAAAATATTTAGAATTTATGTTGTACAGAAGATTGTGACTTGACATGTATTTTTTAGGAACACAAAGATTGACGATGTTTATGAAAGATCTATAGTTCAGATTACCTTATTGTAACGTAGCCTATACTTTTTTAAGTGATGGTTGCCTATTAAAAAACAATATGTGAGGTAAAAAGTCAAAATCTTCGAATATTTGTCAATTCAGGTCGTCAATAATTATTGTGAACAGTTCTCTAGTACGCGTTGTAACACTTACTTACTTATTTACTTACTTACTGGCTTTTAAGGAACCCGCAGGTTCATTGCCGCCTTCACATAAGCCGGCCATCGGTCCCCATCCTGTGCAAGATTAATCCACTCTCTTTCATCATATCCTACCTCCCTCAAATCCATTTTAATATTATCTTCCCAGAACTCTCTGCATCATAATCCACAGTTAATTCCCGATTTACCACGAAAATCGTCTGTAGCTGCATTTAGATTGGCAACAGGCCATGATTGTTTAGCCAAACACCTGCATAGAATTGGAATATATCAGTCCCCTAACTGCCCATTGTGCAACTCGAACCAAGAAATGGATTCGGAACACCTTAAAACCTGTGCTTGAAAAATATTGGAGTGCAAGAGGTCAAATGACTTTATTGTCAGGCTCCTGGCATTAGAAAACAACATATTATCTTCCCAACTACGTCTCGGTCTTCCCAAAGGTTTTTTAGCCTCCGTTCTCCCAACTAACACACTATATGCATTTCTGGATTCGCCCATACGTGCTACATGCCCTGCACATCTCAAAATGTTCCTAATTATGTCAGGTGAAGAGTACAATGCTTGCAGTTCTGCGATGTGTAACTTTCTCCATTCTCCTGTAACTTCATCCCTCTTCTCCTCAAATATTTTCGTAAGAACCTTATTCTCAAACACCTTAATCTCTATTTCTCTCTCAAAGTGAGAGTCCAAGTTTCACAACCATATGGAACAACCGGTAATATAACTGTTTTATAAATTCTAACTTTCAGATTTTTTGACAGCAGACTAGATGACAAAAGTTTCTCAACCAAATAATAACAAGCATTTTCTATATTTTTCTGCGTTTAATTTCCTCCTGAGTGTTATTTATATTTGCTACTGTTGCTCCAAGATATCTGAATTTTTCCACCTCTTCGAAGGATAAATCTCCAATTTTTTTGTTTCCATTTCGTGCAATATTCTGGTTACGAGACATGATCATATATACTTTGCCACAGTTTCAATTTTGAACAGTGCAGAGAAGTACATTAATATAAAACGTGTAGACTTCATTAGTTCCTCACACACAAGTAAGTGCTTCATATATTATGATCAGTCAATTGAGCTGACTCAAGACAAAAATACAACGATATATTAGTTCGGTAAGTCCAGGTCCATACCGATTGTTGTACCCATTAAATGTTTTACGATGGCAATACAGGGCAGGAGAAGGTCCTTCGAAAAATTTATAAAAAGAAAACCAGAGTAATAAAAGTGTTACAACTAATGTTGCAGGCTTATTAAAGCAAGCTTTTATTGTGTCTTCTACCCGCGCATGTGCGGCGTCAGTTCTTCCTTCATCGTATAAAAATGTTCTTTCCGACAGCCGTGTCTGTAAAGTTCCTCGCCCGAGACACGTCGTAAGTTGCCATAGACACGTGACGTCACTACACAAAATTTTTCGCATCACGGAAAGGGCAAAACAAAAGAGGCATAAACACAATTTCCGGCTTTACAAGAAATACGTTCAGCCTATATAAAAGGAAACACAACTTCAAGAAAACAATTCAGAATATATCTGTAAAATTATAGAATTTATATTATAGTAATCATCATAATCATCATCATCATCATTATAATCTTGAACAGATCAGATTTAAGAGCCTTTGACCTGACTAGTGTTGGGATGAGGAAAATTTCTTCCGCGTTAATTTTTGTGAAACAAAATTTGAACATTTATTTCTATTATTATTATTTTTATTATTATTATTATTATTATTATTATTATTATTATTATTATTATTATTGAAGAGTTATCCTTCGAAGAGGTGGAAAAATTCAAATATCTTGGAGCAACAGTAACGAATATAAATGACAATCGGGAGAAAATTAAACTCACAATAAATATGGGAAATGCCTGTTATTATTCGGTTGAGAAGCTTTTGTAATCTAGTCTGCTGTCAAAAAATCTGAAAGTTAGAATTTATAAAACAGTTATATTACCGGTTGTTCTGTATGGCTGTGAAACTTGGACTCTCACTTTGAGAAAGGAACAGAGATTGAGGGTGTTTGAGAATAAGGTGCTTCGAAAAATATTTGGAGCTAAGAGGATGAAGTTACAGGAGAATGGAGAAAGTTACACAACGCAGAACTGCACGCATTGTATTCCTCACCTGGCAATTAGGAACATTAAATCCAGACGTTTGAGATGGGCAGGGCATGTAGCACATATGGGCGAATCCAGAAATGCATAGAGAGTGTTAGTTGGGAGGCCGGAGGAAAAAGACTTTGGGAGGCCGAGACGTAGATGGGAAGATAATAGTAAAATGGATTTGAGGGAGGTGGGATATGATGATAGAGAATGGATTAATCTTGCTCAGGATAGGGACCAATGGCGGGCTTATGTGAGGGCGGCAATGAACCTCCGGGTTCCTTAAAGCCAGTAAGTAATTATTATTAGTATTATTATCATCATTATTATTATTGTTATTATTATTATTACTATTACTATTATTATAACAGAACATTCTTTCGCTGTGAACGTTCCTTGGTTTATGATAAAATCATAATCAACTACGTAAAGAATTAGGAGTTCAACTTGTTTCTGAAATGAAACCCTGCTTAGTGAAAAAATTCTATGTATCTCTTCATATAATTACTGGTGCTCAATATTATGAACTTGGTAAAAAAAAAAGTCTAGTTGAACAAAAAATATTTCATTTCTCCACACTCTCCAAGTATTAAATTACAAAGACCGTTAAATCAACTGATACCTTGATGAATTAAATTAAATGTACTAAAAACAGCAGACTTAAATTTTACACCCCTACTAACGGAAAATCTGAGACATTACCACAGTCTAGTATATAAGGTCACGAAGCTTGAGTTGTGAGGGTGCTAGGAACAATAGACTGTGCCGGTACTATTTCGCATTTCCTGTAATAAGGCGATACTAGCTATCCTAGTGGTTAGCAACTATCTATGGATGCATATTTACTACGTATTGAGCTTCTTGACTGTATATACTAGACTGTGACATTACCATGGTCCAATAATATTGTAACCGATAAAAACAGAGTTCTAAACTTGAAAACCGGCATTACAAAATACCAAAGTCTACTACTAAGATTTATTTAAAGTCATTCGTCCTCAAGTGAGGTTGACCACTGGGATCGGCAATTAACAAAACATAAAAGAAGAAGAGAAATGAAATGAGTAAAAATAGTAGAAAATGAACGATTATAACCATTGTGGTAACTTGATTAATACATCATTTCAGTTATAAATAAAAGTGGCGGACTGCTCTGAAAACGTTTGCTTGAATAGCCAATATTATAACAACACTTTAAAAGTTAATCTATACTAATAACACGGTCTAGTATATACAGTCACGAAGCTTGAGTTGTGAGGATGCTAGAAACAATAGACTGTTCCGGTACTATTTCGCATTGTCTGTAATGAGGCGATATTAGCAATCCTAGTGGTCAGCAACTATCTATGGATGCATATTTACTACTATTGAGCTTCGTGACTGTATATACTAGATTGTGCTAATAATAAAAATGTAATCTATATTTTTCTGATAATTTTCGCTTTTGTAATAATAATCGGTGTAAACTTAATTAGCTGTCCTCGAGACCAAAAATCGCATTTTTTATTGAATTTTTGTTTGTATCTCTGTTTGTATGTTTGTTACCTTTTCACGCGATACTGGCCGAATCGTTTTCTATAAAAATTGGTATATAAATTATGTTGGATCCTACTTAAAATTTAGGCTATTATGGCTTGCAAATACTTTCTTTATAAGGGTGCCTGAAGTCAATTAATTGAAATATCTCGCTTTTTACTGACTTTTTAGAAAAATGAAAAATGTTACATGCGAAAAGTTTCTTTAAAAAATGTTTCCGACACGTTTTTTTCTATGCAAATTCTTTATACATACTAGGTTCAAAAAGTTCCCGGAATTTGCTAGCATCATAGAAACAACGTACCTTAAACACTATTCTACAGCATTCCCTTCAAAATAGTTGCCTTCCGCAACAACACACTTTTGCCAACGCGTGTAGAGTTCCTGGAAGCAGGTCTTGGAGCCATTTTGTGAAACCCGTCTTAGTGCTCTCGTCGCGTTTGCGATAACCTCTTCAGCATTGAATCTCCGTCCTTTCAGATGACTTTTCAGACGGGGAAACAGAAAGTAATCAGGTGGTGAGAGATCACTGCGTCCCGGAGGCGACGGAGGATTTCTACGTACAATTCTTTCGTTACAGTACTACCTTCTGGAATGAACTCATGGTGGATGAGACCCTGAAAGTCGAAGAAAACTTCCTTTGGAAGTGTCCCTAGGAAATTTTTGCTTCCGAGGAGATGTTTTCGATTTCCACTCAGATGACTGTCGTTTAGGGACTGGGTCGTACAAGTAGCACCAAGTTTCATCTCCAGCAATAATTTTGTTTAAGAAATCACCATCTTCATCAGCCATACTGATCATGTCCCCAGCAAGAGCAAGAGGAGTAGAAATACTATTCTACTCAAGAGGAGTAGAAATACTATTCTACTCCTCTTGAGCAAGAGTCATTCTTGTTTCTTTCTGTTCTGCCGACAACATTTTCGGAACCAACTTCTGAGACACGTAATGCATGTTGAGATGCTTGTGAAGAACATTGTGTAATTTTAATGTCTCTGCAGGAGTTTTGTGTTTGTACGTTGCTCTGTGGACGTTAATTACAAAATGCGACGAACAAACAAAACACTATGATAAACAATTGCCTACAACTCAAAACCAACAATCGCCATTATCATCAAACTTTAAGGAAATGACATCATGAATGTTACCAACAAAACAAATGTATAACATCCCTTGTTATATATTAATACGAAAAATGGTAGTAAAATTCCGGGAACTTTTTGAACTAAGTAGTAGGATTGATATTTAACAAGATATATGAGTTTTAAAATAACAATGTTTTATATATCAGTGCCGCCTCAATGAGACTAATATAATGAAGTGAAAACAAATGACTCTGCGTTTATTTAAGAAGGCCTTGCACAACAAACAGAAGATGTTCAATTAATACTATTTTTATATGAATTATCTTATATATTAATACGTACAACGAGTGCTGATAGTTTCTCGATAATTTAATTGAGCTTAACGAATGTATGTTATCATGATATTTTTTTCGAGACATGAGTTTAGACGCTCAATTCAATTACCACAGAGAGAATATCAAGTACGAATTGTATTCAGTGAAATAATTCCGATGCGAGAAAGATGCCATTTTGACTGGAATTTTATAATATAATCATGATGTTCATGTTCATGGCAGTGACTTACCTCTTTCATCTTCTCAAAACACACAAATTTTATTACCTTTATTGCAAGGAAAACAACGCGGATATCTGACATTTAATTTATTTAAAAACAACTGAACATTTCAGTTATAGCAACATAATGAATCGCCATTAATCAATAGCAGAACGCATGTTTTCTCCATCGTAATTGAATGAACCAGAGATGGTAGGAATAAAACAAATGAAATATGAATTATGTAGAAGAAATTTAAACATTTGAAAGTTATACGCATATGCATGAGTATGGGTTTTTAACATCAAATTTAAGGTTATAGGCCTAATAATTTTATTAACTCTTTTTCTATTAACTCTTATTTGTAGTAATTAATGGTACAATTGTTATAATTAATAACTGTTCCATGTTGAGAGTTAGATGTTAGCGTTTTATTGCTGTTATTTTCTTGGTGTTTAAAAAAATGAACGTACGATAAACAAATGAACGTAAAAGAAAAATTATCGGTTATTAATTTTAGAGCGCTATGCTATGTACTATCAGATTCTCATAGTCCAATCGAGTGACAAAGAGTTGGTTAATTGGCTGTCTGGCGATCGCTTGGAATTATCTATAATAATAATAATCTCAGAACTCGAGTGATATTTATCAGGACTATTCCGTGAATAAAATAAAAATATAAATAATATATCCCTAAAATTCGCTCACAAAATGTTAATAATTGTATATTTATAAACAGGGGCGGACGCAGGATTTTTTTTCGGGGAGGGATTTGAGGAGATAGTAAAAATGGAGTAATGAGAAATAAGTTTATATACTCACAATTTGTTTCCGAGTCACAAACATTTACAAGTTGGCCTGAGTAGCGTAGTCGGTATAGCCTTCTGTGCTCGAAGTTGCGGGTTCTACCCCAACCCAGCTCGATGGCATTTAAGTGTGTTTAAATACGACAGGCCTCATAACAGTCGATTTACTGGCATGTAACAGAAGTCCTGAGGGAAAAAATTCCGGCACACCGGCGACGCTGATATAACCTCGGCAATTGCGAGAGTTGTTAAATAAACCATAATTTTTTTAAATTTTAACATTTACAATGACTGCAATACAAAAAGAATGACAGAATGACATTTACAGAAGAAGGCGATTTCATCCAGTACTTCATGAGCTTTTACTTCTACATTTTTATGTATATACATCAAGGCCAGTCCATTTAATCTGTCTGCTCCCATCGTGCTCCTCAAGTAAGTCTTCAAATACCGAAACGTTGAGAACGACCGTTCTGGTGTTGCTGTAGTTACAGGCAACGTGCAGAAAATTTTCAGCGCCTTGCGAGTGCAGGGAAAAATAATTTCATTGCAACTGTTGAAAGATGATATAAAATCAGCAGATATTAGGTGAAGATTTTTCTGATCAAGGAAATTTCTTCTCTGCATCTTCAATTCATTGAAGAAAGATTCTGGTGATGCATCAACATCATTGGGCCACTGATTTACTATAGCCTCAACAGCAGTTTCTAAATCTTCATCTGATGCTCGCACTGTGTTTTTAGGCAGCAAAGTTTGTATGGACTTTAGGATTCCTTTATGATTTAAAAACCTGTCCTTGAGCTGACTAATGAAATAGTCTAAGAAGAGAAGGAAAATTAAAAGCCTAAAATACTCTTCATGACTCTCTGTCTTGAAGTAAAAACGCTGTGTTTGTCTTCCTGCAGTTCTTGGAATTTAATACTTTAGCAAAGAGAATTTACGTGGAAAGCTCTCTAATTCCTATGTACGAATTAAAATTAATATAATTTTTGTTTCTTGTTTCGTATTTTTCTCAAAATTTCGGGAAGGGATATATCCCCTTAATCCCCCCCCCCTTGCATCCGCCCCTGTTTATAAATACTTAACCTATTCAGATATTATGAAGTTGAATATACATATCGATTACTGCAATAAAGAAACTGCGTGATATTCAGTAATGCCAATTGAGAAAACCGAAATACAGTTTTAACAATGATAATTACATGTACTGCGTTTTTCTCTTGTTATTATAACAGCAATTCATTTTCATCATTTGCTCAAATCATAATTTAATTTAAACATGTTATAATATAGGCCTAATTACAAATAATCTGATGACATTATGTATATATGTAACCTGATTAATATATTAATTAAATGAACAATTGTTGACAATGCAGTTATCAAATCTGAATGAAGAAGTGTCATTTTCTTTAGGTACAATCGACATGGAATTAGAAGATGAAGATGTAGATGTGGAAGTAGGATTTCGCACTTTTTTTTAATACTTAATCGTTACGTTAATGGATTCATGCTCATCGATTTACGGGGAAACAGTTGGCGACACTGACTAAACAAAAGAACGACAATGCGATAAATTGATTGTGATAAATCGGGTTACAAAAATTATCGTATGACTGTGATTGGTTGGAATTCAAATTTCATTACACTTCATTGGTCGAAAATGGAATGGCGTCATATAAACGAAGTAGTCATTATAATCTATATGCATGTAAATGTTTATCAAGCTTAATATATAAATGAGAGTGTTTGTATGAAGTAATCTCAGAAAATACTGAACCGATTTGGGTAATTATTTCAACATTGGAAAGTATAGATGGACATAGTCTATATATTATCATTACGGTAACTCCAGAGTGAATCGAGGACTGAACACAAATGCGTAATACGCGTAGAATTAAAATACATAGATCCTTCCGCAAACAAAACTTTATATATTGTCGAAACATTTTTATTGCTTAATTACGTATTTTAGTGAGCCATGGTTATCTATAGTGCTACTTAAAATTTTATTTAGTCCACATTAAGTGTTAATTTTTATACAACATTTTAATTTATTTTTGTCCACGGAATATAAAGGATTTAACCTTTTACTAACACTAACACTGTAACCTGAATATTTATGGTAAAAATTACAGCGCAGCGCACAAGTATAGGTAGTGTAAAATATGAGGAACTAAATAAACTGTAAGGTCACAGGATTAACGACTTCAAAGCTGGGTACCTGGTTCTAATGAGTGCACTGGTTTCAAACCTAGTTCGTTCATTCATCTGCCTTCTCTCTTGTATTCTATTTGTCTTCTACACTGGATTGCAGATATATCCAGTGACCATGTGCGCATTTTATCCCAGATCTTATCAGTTTTCGACTAGAGAAGCACGTATATTTTTTCAATTGTTTGACACTTTTTTTCTGGTCATTGCATTATCTGTTGCTCAGGCGATATTTCTGCGTACTTCAAAGACAGAATCCGTTCCCATGAATAGTATATTGAGCTTAAACATAACATTGAAAATATTGAGGAAGAAGATTACATGTCCTAAGTGACTGGTTAATTACTATTTTAAGGCTTCAGATTTTTACTCTCCAATTTCTTTTCTTAACATAAAATGCCTCTTCTGTCCAGAGAGATATGAATGTAGGAAGTTACAGTAAAACCAATCTTGATAGGCTCAAACAAACGTGCATAAAGAAGCCGCAGGTGATAACCACGACCTATTTGATAAGAATACAAAGCAGGATAGTAAGATTTACTCACCACACATACAAGATTCGAATCTCGCCTCGGGTAGGAGCATGTGTTCGTTGACAATTGACGTCTTTGTTGTTGGAGGTTGTGGTCAATTATTCTGATTATATGTTTTTGAAGTCTCATCGTGTCTTCATCTCTAAAGTAAAATGAAATGTAGGAAATTTAGCACCAAGAAAAGAATAAGGGAATAGTCAATTAAAGAAAGTAATAGGCTAAACACTTTAAGAGAACAAATACAAATAAAAATACAAATAAATGACTTTTAAGGAACCTGGAGATAAATTACCACCCTCACATAAGCCCGCCAACGGTCCCTATCCTGAGCAAGATTAATCCAGTTCCTACCATCATATCTCACCTCCCTTAAATCTATATCAATATTGTCCTCCCATCTACGCCTTGGTCTCCCCAAAGATCTTTTTTCCTCAGATCTTCCAACTGATATTCTGTGATTCACCCATAAGTGCTATATGTCCTGCTCATTTCAAAGGTCTGGATTTAATGTTCCTAATAATGGTAGAGCAGCTGGCTACGGACTGGAAGGTCCGGGGTTCGATCCCAGGTGATGACAGGATTTTTTCTCGTTGCCAAACTTTCAGAACGGCCCCGAGGTAGCGTCCTATAAAATTGAGTACCGGGTCTTTCCCGAGGGTAAAAGGCGGTCAGAGCGTGGTGCCGTCCACACCACCTCATTCTAGTGCCGAGGTCATGGAAAGCATGGGGCTCTACCTCCATGCCTCCCAAGTGCCTTCATGGCATGTTACGGGGATACCTTTACCTTTACCTTTTATAGTGTTAGGTGAAGAATACAATGCGTGTAGTTCTGCGTTATGTAACTTTCTCCATTCTCCTGTAACTTCATCCCTCTTAGCCCAAAATATTTTCCTAAGCACCTTATTCTCGAACACCCTTAACCTCTGTTCCTCTCTCAAAGTGAGAGTCCAAGTTTCACAACCATACAGAACGCTAATATAACTGAAGTGTCCATGGAAAGAACAAGCTAAGTCACTTTTTGTTTATTTCTGTTTTTTAATTCCATTTGCTAGCCCATGAAGTGAACTACCTTTCTACGAAATAAGAATGACAAAACGCGCCTGCATTGTAACGTGGTACCTTAAACTAAATGAGATGTAAACTAATGATGTCTTATGAGTGTAACTTATTAAAGTTGAGAAATGCTTCTCTGTAAAATTTAAGAAAAGTCACCGACAATAATCACCTCTCTCGGTAACTGTTTCTATCATTTTCCTCTCTGCCAGAAAACCATAAAACTAGATCAGAATTTCTTCCTTAGCATATAGCCTCAAATTTCGACATGAAAAATTATTACAAGGAAGTAAAGTTATCGGAAATCATAGTTGTCAGAATATATAATATATTTCAGTGTCTAAAGTGAAATTAGAAACGTTTGTGGCTTCATGTTAAAGCCATAAAATGCTGCTAAGTCAGGAAAAAAAAGAAAGAAATATCAGTTGCATTGCCATGCCAACAAGTGTTGTAAAGTTTTCACTTGTTCATAATGTACTACACTTTAATACCACAATGATTAGCTGTCTCGTCCAACATGACAGAAAACTGACACATCTCTAGTCCGAGGAAGGCTGTAAATCAGGCAATCATGTGTGTAAAATATGGTGACATTAAGGTTGTGCAAAGCGTTGGCTACTAAGCGAATAACATTTAAAAATATTTCCCAACTACGGTGTTGTTAACACTACATTATGCAGTGATATATTCTACGATCGGTGAGCTGATACATACTTAAAGGAAAATAAAATATTGCCTTCTGCATATTTTGAAGAATTTTCATTTCAATTTTTTCTGCAAAATTTTCATTACCATAAAACCATTGCAATATTGTACTCTTTTCCTACTTTTAAGTCCATATTTTAATTTACACCATCTTTGTTCGCAATATTGATTAGTATATCGCGTGTATGACTTGAGATTTTCATGGTATTCAACATGGTGCTAGGTTTTTGGGTATTTGCACCGTGTCTTAGATGTAGAATTTTTTTATTGGGTTATTTTACGACGCTGTATCAACATCTAGGTTATTTAGCGTCTGAATGAAATGAAGGTGATAATGCCGGTGAAATGAGTCCGGGGTCCAGCACCGAAAGTTACCCAGCATTTGCTCGTATTGGGTTGAGGGAAAACCCCGGAAAAACCTCAAGCAGGTAACTTGCCCCGACCGGGATTCGAACCCGGGCCACCTGGTTTCGCGGCCAGACGCGCTGACCGTTACTCCACAGGTGTGGACTAGATGTAGAAATCTAGGGTGCTATTCATAGGCATTTCGCTAGCCCGCGCTACAAGCGTGCTAAACTAGCCCCGGCTATCGACTGGTGACTTGTACAGGATTCATATCACATCATATCGCTGACACTGGTTTATGAATACGAAAAACGTTAGTTCGCTGATCATCCACCGGAAGCCCACGCTAAGAATGTCTATGAATATGGCCCTAAAGTTTTGGAGCTACATGTGGGAGAAACACAAAGAAACATGCTGAATCAATCAGATTTTCTCCACGTCCATTGCACGGTACATATACCCAAAATAATGGAAAAATGAGAGCAAATTGAAATTATAATTAAACATAATGTATTGGGAACGAATCGGGTGAATTATTCTAATCCATGAATTAAACATCTATTATTAATTTAATTGATTAACTAATTCATAGACATATTCACAAATAACTTTGTAATATATGATTAATTAATATTTACTATTAACAGTATTCTTAATGACAATCTGTTATCTGCTGTGCATCAAGAAAATAAGAAAAGAACAGTGCTTTTTTTTCCATAGACTCTTTAAAGTTAACCCTTTTTCAAGGGCAGCTAGCTTTTTTGGATTCTTCTCTCTCATCAGAATCAGATTCATTTCAGCTTCATTCGTTTGTGTTTTTTTTTAGCTATTCCGTATAAAGGATTTTGCAGTTATCTACTCATTTTGTCATTATTGCCTCTAATTTTAATTATTATTTTTATGCTCTACTTTTATAATTCCTTGTACACTGTAAATCTTGTACTAATTTTATCTTGTGCTAAACTGTTATATTGACCCCAGTCTGTTGTACATGACAATAGGCCCTAAATATTAGTAAATAAAATAAGTAATAATAATAACAATAATAATAATCAATGTTTATTATTGTCTCACTTTCATTATTTACTTTCATGTTGTTTTCCGATCTAGATATTAATGTAATAACTACCAACCCTATAGTATTCAATTAGAATTAGAGTCTGTCTGGGCAGATGAGAAGGCCAACTTGTCTTAGCTCTGCCAGATTAAATAAATTATTATTTAAAATATGCAAGGAAACTGTGTATCCAGTGAGACAAACAATATAGAAAATAGCCTACATGGAATTCAGTTCCACGTATTTTTCAAATTTTGCACATGAATTTTGGATCAACGCATAAATCCCTTGTGCAGACGCTTGTATTTCCCTATTTTGACTATGCTGGCATTTTTCTGACTGACCTTTCCAGCGACAACAAAACGAAACTTCAACGTGTGTGTACGTTTTGTAAGCAATGTTCGTAAATATGATCATATTACTCCATCCCTGGAAACAATAGGTTGGCTTAAACTATATAAGAAAATAAATTTACATTCACTTCTCCTTCTCTTCGAAATCTTGAACTCTTCTATTCCTTCGTACCTGTCGTCTTGCTTCACTTACCTTTCTTCCCACTCAATCTGAACATACGCTCTCGCCATGAAACAATACTAACAATACCATCCCATCGCACCTCCTCATACTCATCCTCTTTCACAATATCCCTGCCAAGACTCTGGAATTCGTTACCTGCTAGCATTAGGGACTGTCGAAATAAAACTCAATTCAAACGCAAACTTACTAGGCAGTCGGTCAGTAACTGAGACTCGTTCAGACATGGTTTCTTGTAAATAGTTCTCTTAATCTATCACAAAATATTTCAATATATGGTAATTTCATCACTATAGAATTTTGTTATTCTAGGTTTAATTTGTAATTCAGTAAATACAAAAATATTCTTTGTTCTTAAGTTCTATGATAAAATGTCTAGATTTCATTAATCAGGAAATCTTGTCGTACTTTAATATTTATTGTAATTTTAGTTGTAAATTTAATATTAATTGTAATTTTATTCTTCATATTATAGTTGTAATCCCCTGGTAGAGGGACAGAGAAGGCCTGACGGCCTTATCTCTACCAGGTTAAATAAATAAATACTACTAATAAATTATTCTGGAAATACTTATTTAAAAAAATCAGCAGGCTAAAAGATCCAATTAATTTTCAAATAATAAGGAGTGTTTTTGTTGAGTAACCCAGAGAAAGGAAGTTTGCCTGTATATTAAATTATTTCTATTATATCTTTGGAGTAACAGTTGAAGTACATTAACTAGGCTTTAAACGGTATCGGTAATTGGCCTAACATTTGCATCATGATGAAGAAGCTGAATCACTCCGAACACCGTAAAACATAACATAATGAGTACCGGCATGTTTTTCTTCCTTTGTGACATTTAATCGTTTCATTAGTTCGTTGTAAATAATTATTTAATAAAATAAAATGATCACCTTTCTGCATTTCAATTTCTGTTGCATTGCACTCAAATGCAGATTTTCCAGTTCTCCTGATATCTAGCTTCGATCTGAAACATTTATTTGCTGCTGTATATAGGCTCTAATTACTTAGTTTGATTGGTTTATTATTATTATTATTATTATTATTATTATTATTATTATTATAGTATCCAATACTCTTCCTTTCCTCCGTGTTATGGATCACTTCGCAAATTTCAAGCCCAATAAATAACAACAGATCCCAAATAGAAACAACAACCAAATTTCTTGTTTTACAAATCGATAATATGTTAAATTGGAAAGATCATATTAAACAAACTTTCACCAAACTAAATTCAGCATGTTTTTCTATTAGATGTACTGTGCAAGAGATAGTAAATGTCAGTACCTTAAAAACAATGTATTTTGCATACTTCCATTCGGTAATGAGTTTTGAAGTAATATTCTGTGGAAATTCTACAGATAATAAAAGTATATTCCTATTACATAAAAGAGTAATCATCCATGATTTTAAACATGTGAGTGAATTCACATGCTCCGAATTAAGTGCCGCTATACGTTTAGTAACAATGTTTCCTGCATCACTAAACACGAAAAAACTTTTTTCTGTCAAGCACTTCTCCAAAATCGTTGAATTTAAATCCAAACGTTTCAGCGAGTTTACCTCTCAAATTCTCATATGACATAATGGAGTTTACACTTTTCACAAACCACAGAAAACTGATTTTTTTCTTTATCAAACTAAACACACAACCTTCATATAAAAATTCAGTACAGAAACTGCAACTCCTGCAAAAGTACAGCGGTCGAAACAGAAGACTGGCCGCTATTGTAATGGAATTACCAGATTTTAGAAAGAGAAGAAGGTAGTTACGTTCTCACTTGTACACAGTGTAGACATGGCTATTTTATAAGGGATGAGGGGGGCAAATCTCAGAAAAGTATGTATTTCATATGCTAGGAAGATGAGCTGACAACAATGTGGAAGTTTTCTTGAAAAACCATAAAACTTAATAAGGGTTTCGCATTGTGTTTCAACTTGCAATAGAGGTAGACCAGGTCACTGTCCTCTGTCTCCATCTCTTTCTGAAGTGTTTGTGCAAAGATTTTCTCTACGCTACCTGGTTGACAGTTAGAAAATAACAGTACTGTTGTAGTTTTAAGTAAGCAATTTCCGAAGAGAAATATTGTCGAAATTTTTAGTATGAATCTGTATTAACAAAATAATAATTAATATCAACTACAACCGATTAATTTTAATCGACTAGATTATTCGATTAAATATTTTTGATCGATTAATTGATTAGATATAACTTATTTATAATGCATTATAAGTTAATATTTAACCACAAACATATTATAGAATTAGTATGGGAGGTAAAATAATTCTGATGTACCTATTAGGATAGGATATTGCTTGCCTTGTTTGAGTAGCTGCTCGGATTTAGCGTTCAGATGGTGGTTAAGAGGATTGAGTAGGATGAAGATGGTAAGACAAAGCATACCGTTGAACCAATCTTCTTGTCTTTTATATCACTGACACTGAGACTGCTAACTTTTAAAGCAATTGAGGTAAAAAAAAACAAGTGAGGAGAAATGTAATTGAATTACCATATAAGTTTTGCATACAAGATTCCAGACACAATATTAATTGCCTTGTTTTCGTATTTGCAAGTCAAGATTAGGTTTTGCTTCGGATTATAAACAACTCATATTTATCTTTCTTATACGATCCTGGGTTTTCCGACTTGTTTAGTGATTCATATGTTAATTTTTCTTCACTTTCTTTTAGTTGATCTTGTGGAAATATATTTGCCACTGCTTACATCTGCTGTGATTCCTGTCAAGCTACTACGTTCAAAGAACGCACGTTGGAATGAATTTTTATTAAGACGATAAATTGGTTATATTAACATGTTTTCAATTTTTTAAATGAATGATACAAGCTTATTACCTTGTAAAATAGAAGTTTCGAGGTTTATGTTCAACTACGTTACTGTAGATTTCCATAAATACAAATTTTCTCCATGAAGAATCATATGATATGATATGAATTTCGTCATAGCACTTCCTAACATGAAATTGTAGACCTCGTATTTCTCGTATACGATACCACATTAATAATCATTACAATAACATTTCTTTGCAGTACACGCGTTAAAAAATACGCTAGTCTTACTAGCTGTCTACCCTCTTATTTCTCAGTTTATCATCCTATTCAATACCTTCCCATATTTCGTTTTTAGTCACTATTTATTCACTATTTCTAATATTAGCCCTATCTAAGTGCAATGATTATGTCTCGTGACAAGAATATTGTACGAAATGGAAATATAAAAATTGGAAATTTATCCTTTGAAGAGGTGGAAAAATTCAAATACCTGGGAGCAACAGTAACAAATGAAGGGCTCAGAGCCGAAGTTGATATTAAGAGGATCCTTACAAAAATGATTGGTTTCACAATTTATTTTAAAGGGTCTACATTGAATAAATACAAAAAACATCATGAATCTATAACAACGATGTATAGTTTTGAAAAAAAAGGCTTAATAATGGACAATACAAAATTGTGGGTTGGTCACCTTTTGGCTCTGAGCCCTTCAAATATAAATGATATTCGGGAGGAAATTAAACACAGAATAAATATGAGAAATGCCTGTTATTATTCGGTTGGGAAACTTTTATCATCCAATCTGCTGTCAAAAAATCTGAAAGTTAGAATTTATAAAAGAGTTATATTACCGGTTGTTCTTTATGGTTGTGAAACTTGGACTGTCACTTTGAGAGAGGAACATAGGTTAAGGGTGTTTGAGAATAAGGTGCTTAGGAAAATATTTGGGGCTAAGAGGGATGAAGTTACAGGAGAATGGAGAAAGTTACACAGCACAGAACTGCACGCATTGTATTCTTCACCTGACATAATTAGGAACATTAAATCCAGACGCTTGAGATGGTCAGAACCTAATACTACAAACTATTTCTCAATATTTTCCCAATTCCACTTTATCCTTATCTTTTTGCTTACTATTGTTCTTATCACTATACATAAATTCATAGGTGAATTTTACTTTCATTATCCCTGTTAGCCCTGTAGTTTGCAGTCTTTAATATATCCTATTTCATCCATCTCAACTGTTTGCTTTAGTATCATCCTTCATTTACCTAATATTTATAATTCACTACTTTCAAGTTATATAATTTTCACATTCTCACTCGAATTTCTACCCAGTTCCATTTCCACTCTTCCTAAGCCTTATTTATATTTCTCTCTATTAATTGTTTCTACAGCATTCATTGTAGTTACAGTTTTCACTTACACCATTATAAATGATCAGGGCCGAGTATTTATGGAGATCGTGAAAATCACGACATAATAGATATACAATAGATTTTTACTAATCTTTACGAATTAAGTGATTCTGATTAATAATATCCGGATAAAACAATCACGACAAATCTCGAAATAGAATTCTAATAGCGAAATATGAACACATTCGCGAATTATTACTATTACGTCATTTTATTCTGTGTTTTGATTACATTAGTGAACTCAAAAGACGGAAAATTCAACATTTCACTAATAATTTGAAAGTGTTAATTTGGCGGCTGCAACCTATTTTTTATTTCTCTCCAGCCAGACTCACCTCTGTATATTTTGAAAATTGCGCATAATCGAATTCGCGTTCTCCTGCCCGTGAGTGTGTCCCATTTTAATGTTGAATTATTACGACAACGTTCGAGAGTCCGTTTTTCAAACTTTTCCAGTGTCTTAATGTGTTCTAATCTGTAAGGATCCCAACATGCAGCACCATATTCCATTACTGGACGAAATAGTAACTTATATGCAATCTCTTTGGATTTATCAGAGTCTTTCCTTAGTACCCTCATCATAAAGTGTAAAAGGCTGGTTCATGCTTTTCCCGCTGTTGTACATCGACATAAGATTTCTCCTCTTTGCAATAATTTAATTAAAATAAATCTATTTAAATGGGAGCATTTTGCACAATTAACTTATTCCTAAAATGCTTTAGAGTTTTTAAAGAATAATATTTTAACATTAGCCTTTCTTTCTATCGTTTAAATTTAAACGAAACAACTGACATTTTACGAACGTCTCATGAATATTTCTGTAAAATGTATATCCCCAAAATCTTTTCTCTTCTTTGCAATGTTTAATATATGAAATATATCTCAACTCTTCACCATGCATGAATTTAATTTTGCGTACATTATTCCTATGTTATTCCTCAAAATGCTTTAGAGTGTTTTGTGCCACAATTATTATTACTACCAAAACGAATTACATACAGCCTGTGTCTTGTATAGGCTATTGATTAAATTTAA
The DNA here is from genome assembly GCA_025594305.2 of Periplaneta americana. NCBI lineage: Eukaryota > Metazoa > Arthropoda > Insecta > Blattodea > Blattidae > Periplaneta > Periplaneta americana. The sequence goes on from JAJSOF020000035.1 coordinate 22,111,901, forward strand.
ACGAAACAATTGAGATTTTATGTAGTTATTTTTGCACGAACGTCCTACAGAGAATATATTCTGTGACTATGTAAAATTAGTTTTATCCCCAAAAACGGACGTTACATTTTTCGTCAACAAAACACAATTTTTATTGCTGTTAATAAAAAGGTTAAAAATTAACAGGAAAAAAATGTTTTCAGCAATGCATGAAAAGGCAAGTACGTTAATGGATGGATGAAATGCTTTGTTTATCAGAAATCGTAAGATTTTAATGACATTTTACATCTTCATATCCAGGGTTTTTGAAAGACAGTGTCCACTTACTCTTACTATTATTATTACCATTATTATTATTATTATTTATTATTATTTTATTAAAGGCCTATTACATTTTTGAAATTTTATATGTAGCCCTATATAATATTTAAACGATTCATAATTTCTTTGGAATTTTAAACATTCCTTCTGGCAAAGAATTTCGACGCTTGAGGTCAATATACGAAAAGAAAGTAGCCCTATATTATGAGATCTACGTAGAAGGCGGCATCCTCTTAAAATCTCCCAAAACTCGCAACATGTTAGAAATATTTATCAAAGACGATTATTCAGCAGGCTGTGTTTCAAATAATAACAAGGACAATGCCTGAAGCTTGGGAATCCATTTATAATCACTGAGTCTACTCGACAGTCTAAAAAAAATAAGAAGGAATTCTAAGATTCGTGAACGCAACCGACTTTCACTAAACCATTAACAAACTATTTCACCTTGTTCCATGAGAATGTCTCTCGGATGTACACGTAAACATCACATTTAAAAGATGTTCACAATATTGTTTCTTAACAAACCAGAAACTTCATGTGTTAAATATGTTTCAGTAAGTATTGTGGGGAGATTTGGACCCTAAGCTAATTATTTTAACTATTTTCTTTCTCTGAAACTTTTGAACAAAATAAAATAAGAAGAATTAGAAATTGCACGTTGAAACATCGAACTAACTTTCATATTTTTTAAGTATGTATATTGTGTATATAACGGCCATAAATTAAACCCATTTCTCTAGTTTTTAGTCTCAACATATATTTTACGATTTTAACACAATGTCGACTTTTTTGTGTTAAAAACAATTGGTTTGTTTGTTGGCCTGATGTTTACTAATGTAATGTATTAAATATTATTTAGGCCTATATTACCATCTTCTTAATAATTCAAGAAAGTAATATATTGTGTATATAACGCCCATAAATTGCACCAGAAAATTGTACCCATTTCTCTAGTTTATAGTCTCAACATATATTTTACGATTTTAACACAATATCGGCTTTTTAGGTTAATGTACTGTATTAAATATTAGATAGGCCTATATTATCATAGGTTAATAATCGAAGAAAGTAATATACTGTGTATATAATGCTCATAAATTGCATTTTTAAAAAATGGAATTTCTTTTGTTTTTTGTTACAACATATATTTTGGACTGATTTTATAACATAATGTCGAAAATCTAGGTTAATGTACTGTATTAAATATTAGTTAACTCTATTATATGGTTAAAATTGATAAAAGTAATATATTGTGTATATAATGCCCATAAATTACACCAGAAAAAATGTACCCAAAATCTAGTTTTTAGTCTCAACATATATTTTACGATTTTAACACAATGTCGATATTTTAGGTTAATGTATTGTATTAAATATTAGATGGGCCTATATTACCATAGATTAATAATTGAAGAAAGTAATATATTTCGTATATAACGGCCATACATTACACCAGAAAAAATGTATCCATTTCTCTAGTTTTAGTCTCAACATATATTTTACGATTTTAACACAATGTCGATCTTTTAGGTTAATCCATTATTAAATACATAGTCTATATTACCATAGTTAATAATTGAAGAAGGTAATATATTTCGATATAACGCAACATTACACCAGAAAAAATTATCCATTTCTCTAAGTTTTAGTCTCAAACATATATTTTGTGACGATTTTAACACAATGTCGAAACTTCTTTTAAATATGTTAATGTAAATGTATTAAATATTATTTTAACTATATTCTTTCTATATTAACAAAATTAATAATTGAAGAAAGTAATATATTGTGTATATAACGCCCATAAGTTGCACCAGGAAAATGTACTCATTTCTCTAGTTTTTACTGTAATCTCAACATATATTTTACGATTTTAACACAATGTCGACTTTTTAGGTTTATGTACTGTATAAAATATTAGATAGGTCTATACTACCATAGGTTAATAATTGAAGAAAGTAATATATTGTGTATATAACGCCCATAAATTACACTAGAAAAATGTATCCATTTCTCTAGTTTCTTAGTCTCAACATATATTTTACGATTTTAACACAATGTCGACTTTTTAGATTAATGTACTATATTAAATATAAAATAGGCCTAGATTACCATAGGTCAATAATTGAAGAAAGTATCATATTGTGTATATAACGCCCATAAATTACACCAGAAAAAATTTACCCATTTCTCTAGTTTTTAGTCTCAATATATATTTTACGATTTTAACACAATGTCGACTTTTTAGGTTAATGTACTGTATTAAATATTAGATAGGCCTTTACTACCATAGGTTAATAATTGAAGAAAGTAATATATTGTGTATATAACGCCCATAAATTACACCAGAAAAATGTACCCATTTCTCTAGTTTTTAGTCTCAATATATATTTTATGATTTTAACACAATGTCGACTTTTTAGGTTAATGTACTGTATTAAATATTAGATAGGCCTATACTATCATAGGTTAATAATTGAAGAATGTAATATATTATGTATTTAACGTACATAAATTACACCAGAAAAATGTACCCATTTCTCTAGTTTTTAGTCTCAACATAATTATATTTTACGATTTTAACACAATGTCGACTTTTTAGGTTAATGTACTGTATTAAATATTAGATAGGCCTATACTATCATAGGTTAATAATTGAAGAATGTAATTTATTGTGTATTTAACGGCCATAAATTACACCAGAAAAAATGTACCCATTTCTCTAGTTTTTATTCTCAACATAATTATATTTTACGATTTTAACACAATGTCGACTTTTTAGGTTAATGTACTGTATTAAATATTAGATAGGCCTATACTATCATAGGTTAATAATTGAAGAATGTAATTTACTGTATTTAACGGCCATAAATTACACCAGAAAAAATGTACCCATTTCTCTAGTTTTTATTCTCAACATAATTATATTTTACGATTTTAACACAATGTCGACTTTTTAGGTTAATGTACTGTAGTAAATATTACATAAGTCTATATTACCATAGGCTACTAAATTGAAGAACGTAATATATTGTATATATGACATTTTTCCCATAAACTACACTAGGAAAAGTACCCATATCTCTAGTTTTTAGTCTCAAAACATATTTTATGATTTTAACACAATGTCGACTTTTTAGGTTAATGTACTGTATTAAATATTACATAAGCCTATATTACCATAGACTAGTAACTGAAGAACTTACACTAACACATGACTTGCATGGAGTCATTAAATTTAGAATACGTTTTATTCTATCATTTGCCAGGCACTGTTTTTGCCCGTATGACCATGTACATATTTATTATTAGTAAGTATTGCATTTAAAAGTAATGGCTTACTAAAAGCTTTGGATAATCTATTTGACCGTATATATTAATACAGCTTTTGAAAAATTCAATTTTACGTTATTCCATTAAAAATGTTCCGCATTTTTATATTAAGGGGATTGTTTATTGAAAGCTGTAGACTGAGCATGTCTATTAACATTTAATTCTGTGTAGTTACAGTTTACGTAATTAGCTAATGGAAATAACTGGATGTTCTTCATTGTTTATACAGAGCCCTCTACTCATGCATTTTAGCCACTCACCGCCACTATAATATAAACCGGGTCATGGATCAATGCATGAATTCAAATAATGCTCCTATACTTCTAAGCGTGTGGAGGTAATTTTATAAACATTAAAACTAACAGACGTTATATTTATTTATTACTGTCGATTATGAATTGGATATATTTTCCTATCAAATTGTATATTCAGTTTACAAAATATTATCTACAGTAATGTCATTAGAGGTCTCAGATTTATCCGAGAAAGCTCAGACCTCGAGTGGCACTTATGTGAATAAACTAAAAATGTAAATAATATATATTCCTAAAATTCTCTCACAAAATGCTAATAATTGTAGGCTATATTTCTGTGTTGTTTTGGTAAAAGGAGATAAGTCATGAAAATGAGATAAAATTAAACTTCTGAACCTTATTGCAAATAACTTCGAGGGAAAATTTCGAAATTATTCAAATCAACTTTACAGGGAGTTATACCTGAAAGCTTGATTTGCATAATAGACGTCACTGTTCGTTAACAGAAATCCACAATTTAAGTCACACAGAGTTAGTGTGCACTCAATGTTGGTTGCCCTGACGGTTGTCAGCCCACTTTGAGGTCTGTGGATATAGGGGGAAAAATTGGATCGGGGTCTGGTGGAGTTCCCGGGTATCTCTGTTGGTAGAGCGTTGGTACGTTTAACCAAAGGTCCCGGGTTCGATACCCAGCCCCGGAACAATTTTTCCCTCGAAATTATTCAAATGACCTTTACAGGGAGTTATACCTGAAAGCTTGATTTGCTTTCCTAATTATGTCAGGTGGAGAATACAATGCCTGTAGTTCTGCGTTGTGTAACTTTCTCCATTCTCCTGTAACTTCATCCTTCTTAGCTCCAAATATTTTCCTAAGCTCCTTATTCTCGAACATCCTTAACCTCTGTTCCTCTCTCCAAGTGAGAGTCCAAGTTTCAGAACCATATAGAACAACCGGTAATATAACTGTTTTATAAATTCTAACTTTAAGAATTTTTGATAGCAGACTGGATGATGAAAACTTCTCAACCGAATAATAGGCCTAATAAGCATTTCCCTTCATTATTCTGTGTTTAATTTCCTCCCGAGTGTCATTTATATTTGTTATTGTTGCTCCAAGATATTTGAATTTTCCATCTCTTCGAAGGATAAATCTCCAATTTTTATATTTCCATTTCGTGCAATATTCTGGTCACGAGACATGATCATATATTTTGTCTTTTCGGAATTTACTTGCAAACCTATCGCTTCCTTTGCTGTGGTCGTGCCAGAGAATCAGTCCTTTTAAATACATTGTGAAGATTAATTCTGTTCAATCCGATTCAACTCAGTGGGAGAGAGCCATATGTCAATGTTGTCTGTCACCTGATATCTCCTTCTGCCCTGAAATTTAGGAGTGTTTATTTTCGAGAAATATGGAAATAAAAGCTTATATTTTGCAGTATTATAATTTTTTCTCTAATGATAAAATAAAACCAATTTCCCTGTATGACAGCTAACAGGAAACATATATTTTCTAAAAAATATTGCAACAAATATATTTTTTTTATTAATTACAATATTTTGTCTGTATACATCCCATAATTATAAAGCAAACATGGGGAGTTCAAGATATTAGACAACATAGCATATGTAACGTTGTCAATTTTCGAAATACAGAGCCCCTAACAAGCCTTGCTGATGCTTTTGTGGCAACGGAACGTTTAGCCTCGGGCTGGTAACCCTGCTTCCATTTAAACAGGAATAAGTCCAGCCCTTGAAGCAGTCTGAACGACGTTTAGTACTGCGAGAAAGCTAATAGCAATGCATGCCTTGCTGTTATTATAATCATTATGTCTGTAAAATCTCAATTATCATTGGAGTGAAGTCAGTAATTAAGACAACACCAATTAAGTAATATATAATTATGGAAGGATCCCCGCCACGCAGTTGCCGTATTCCATGCAGTTTTGTGAACGAATGCCAGTATTTCGTAAACAATCGCAATACGATCTGAAAACAACGCATTTTGCTACGGTTTTATTGTTCATTTCCTGGATTCCCCATGAAAGATACAATGGTATATATTTAAACATAAACAAATTTATGAGCCGTGAATTTTTTTTATATTACTACTCCACAGGAAGAAGTCAAGGCCTTCTGTATTCTTCCTGAAGATTCATTTCAATGAAGTCATTTGTTTTTATTAAACAATTAACTGGAAGCCCGTGCACTGAAATAATTCATATTTTAAAAACTAGCCGTACCCGTGCGCTCCGCTGCACCTGTTAGAAATAAATATAAAGTAATTACATAATTAAAATAGGAGTTTGATCCAGGGAACATTCGTGTTTGATAGAAGGATAAATCGTTTAATATGTTACTTAATTTAAATTGTATTTAAATAATTAAAATGCGATCATTTTGGTCCAGAGAGCAATCATTTGGTGCAAAGACTATTCCTTTAACATGTTTCTTAATTGTTACTACATGCAACCATAGTTTAATGAAGATTGACATATCAATTAGTTTTAATGTCTATACTTTATATTACTTGCTATATGTTTCAGAAGTTACTGTAATAACATTGTAAAAGTATGTCCATCTAGAGAAACTACAATTTCCAATGGTGAAATAATAATTAAACAATTAATTAGCTTCCGATATCACTTCATACAAACACATAATAATAATAATAATAATAATAATAATAATAATAATAATAATAATAATAATATTTATTAATACTATACACTTGAGCTACATTAGGCATTGCAGCCCGAAAGAGCAGAAGCTCGTGCTCGGGCGCAGTTCAGATCAGTTATACAAAATATATCACAAAATTAAGAGAGTTCATTGAGCACAATCACATTAATAAATGGTAAAATACATACAGCATGTAATAATAGGGTATATATACAAATAGAAAATACAAAAGTACATGAATATTAGAGTATCAATTTTTAACTCAATTAGCTTAAACAATTAAATAATTAATCTGATTTGTTTCTTAAATCTATGTGTGTTATTATTAGCTCAGGGTGAGCTCTAATTAATGTATTATATATTTTGGGTCCAAAATTTCTGCTGTGTTTTAATCCAGCAGTTGTGTGGCATTTGGGAGTATTTAGAAAGAAACTGTAGTTTTGTCTCGTCTGGTATTCATGAGGATCAAATTTAAATTTATTGTGGTTTTTATGGAAGTAAATCAGCAATTTTTGTTTATAAATTTGTTCTAGATTTGATACGCCAAATTCCTGAAAAATTAATTTTGTTGGGTAATCAAAAGGTTTATATAGACAAATTTTGATAATTCTTTTTTGGAGCAGATTTAAAGGACGGAGAGTCGATTTTGCCATTCCTCCCCAACCTAAAATACCATACTGAATTATTGATTGAAACAGAGCTAAGTACACAGTACGCAGAACATAAACAGGTAAATAAGAGCGTAGAATGGAAAATTTGTGGATTTCTCTTAGGCTATGTTTAATAGCTTTCGATTGTTGTTGTCCAAGGTTCCTTATAGACGAAGTCATTTGTTTTTATTTCAGTACAGCGCCTTAGATGGCGTTGTTATTGTAATATTAAAACTCATTTATCTCATTAAATATCAGTCCTATCAAAATTTTTCAAAGAATAAAACTTATCGAAAATTATTTTTACAGAAACTTTTGTTATGTAATATTTTTCATGAAAATCAATAATAAGCGAGATATTTCGATTTATTTAATTCAGTTCCCCTTATAACCCCAATTTTAAATAAAGTATTTTGAATGCCATATAGCCTAAAATCTAAGTTACAACGAACTTAATTTATATTCCAATTTTCAATATAAATCGGTTCAGCCATTATCGCGTGAAAAGGTAACAAACATCCAGACAGACAGACATACAAACAAAAATGTCAAAAAAGCGATTTTCGGTTTCAGGATGGTTAATTATACATGTTAACACCAATTATTTTTCGAAAATCGAAAATTACCAGAAAAATTTCGGCTACAGATTTATTATTAGTATAGATTAACTTGAAGCTCGTGCATTGAAATAATTCATATTTTAAAAATAGTAAGACTAGGAAAACAGTATGATACAGGCCTATACAGAGTGATTTATTTAATATTTAATAACTTTGCATCAATTACACGCTTATTTGGTGCTGGTGAAACTGATGACGAGATCGAACTTTGGAGAGATAAGATGGAAAATTATGCATGGCATTAGGCTTACCTGGTAGCCTTTAATCTTACCGTTGGGAAAAACAGGAAAAAAAAACAGCATTGGTTCACAAGTAAAGTGAGCCAGAGTGTTTATGGACGTAGAACTGTGTTTCGCAGTAAGAGAGGTTCTGGGCGAAATTGACGAAAGAAGAGTTTTGTATTTGTTTAGTCCTATGGAATGAATGAATGAATGAATGAATGAATGAATGAATGAATGAATGAATGAATGAATGAATGAATGAATGAATGAATGAATGAATGAATGAATGAATGAATGAATGAATGAAAATGGAGATTTGTTCCCAAGAAACTAGTTCGAATAATTAAAATGTGTCTCACTGAAACTTACAGCAGAGTCCGTACAGATCAGTTTCTATCTGATGTTTTCCAATTCACTGCGGGCTAAAGCAAGGAGATGCCCTATCATCTTTACTTTTTAACTTTGCTCTAAAATATGCCATTTGGAAAGTCCAGGATAACAGAGAGAGTCTGGAATTGAACTCTTGTCTGTGCGGATGACGTCAATATGTTAGGAGAAAATCCACAAACTATTAAGGAAAACAGACAATTTTGCTTAAAGCAAGTAAGGAGATAGGTTTGGAAGTAAATCTCGAAAAGACAAAGTATAATTATGATTATGTCCGTGACCAGAATATTGCACGAAATGGAAATATAAAAATTGGAAATTTAGCCTTTGGAGAGGTGGAAAAATTAAATTATCTTGGAGCAACAGTAACAAATATAAATGATACTGGGAGGAAATTAAACGCAGAATAATTATGGGAAAAGCCTGTTATTATTCGGTTGAGAAGTTTCTGTCGTCCAGTATGCTGTAAAAAAATCTGAAATTTAGAATTTATAAAACAGTTATTCTGTATTACCGGTTGTTCTGTATGTTGTGAAACTTGGACTCTCACTTTGAGAGAGGAACAGAAGTTTAAGGGTGTTTGAGAATATGGTGATTAAAAACATTTCGGGCTAAGAGGAATGAAGTTACAGGAGAATGGAGAAAGTTTCACAACGCAGAACTGCACGCATTTTATTCTTCACCTGGCATAATTAGGAACATTTAATCCAGAAGTTTGAGATGGGCAGGGCATGTAGCACGTATGGGCGAATCCAGAAATGCATATAGAGTATTAGTTTGGAAGCCGGAGGAAAAAGACCTTTTGGGGAGGCTGAGACGTAGATGGGAGGATAATATTAAAATGTATTTGAGAGAGATGTGATATGTTGGTAGGGACTGGATTAATTTTGCTAAGAATAGGGACCGATGGCGGGCTTATGTGAGGGCGACAATGAACCTCCGGGTTCCTTGAAAGCCATAAGTAAATAGGTAAGTAAGTAAGTAAGTAGGTAAGTAAGCAAGTATGACTTTAATTAGAAGTGGTTCGCCCAATTTCTAGATTTCAGGATTATCTCATATTACCCAGCACATTTATCTAGGGCTTCTCAAATTTCTATTTTCGTGAAATTCTCTAAATCAACCTTTGGCAGTATCAAACAAAATCTTTTTATAACAAGAAAAAAAGTAAAATGTTGTAGACTAGTTTTTTTTTATTCCAGATGCACGGTTAGGTTAAAGGTAGATAGAACCTAATAGAAGAGGCTAGGAAGTAAGAAACTATTTCAAGTAAAAAAAAAAAAGACATGCATATGGAGGGTAAAAGTCGGGATGAAAAAGCAGATTTAAAGAAAGGCAATGTAATTCCGCCTATTAAGCATTCCGAAAAATTTCTGTCAAAATGTCCTTTCCTATACTCCTGTAATACTAGACAAAATTCCAACGTTTCTTAAATGAAATTCGTTGTAAAAAACATTTGAAATTATTGTTAGTTATGAAGTCCTACGAATGCGGTACATGGTTTTCTATTTAATTTTTCCGCCACTTAGCTTATAATGAAGTCAGAATGGTTGCCAAGTTACCACTCAGCTTGGTAATTTGATGCCACGATTAGCGATAGAATCCAGTTTATAACGAAACAGGTTCTCAGAGCCTAATTTTACATGTTAAATATTCTGGCCTCCCAGGCTGGCTTATCAAACACACAACTCTGTGGGTATTAGCATGTGTACAGCATGTTGATGGTGCATCATGATCTGATCAAGACGTAGTTAACTCGGTAAGGTGACGATTCCTTCCCGTAGAGAGCTTATTAATTGGACGTATATGAAATAATATTTAACTAGCAGAGTCCGTATAGGTCAGTTTCTATCTGATACTTTTCCAATTCACTGCGGGCTAAAGCAGGGAGATGCATTGTCACCTCTACTTTTTTAACTTTGCTCTAGAATATGCCATTAGGAAAATTAGGATAACACAGATGGTTTGGAATTGAACGGGTTACATCAGCTTCTTGTCTATGCGGATGACGTGAATATGTTAGGAGAAAATCCTCAAACGATTAGGAAAACACGGAAATTCTACTTGAAGCAAGATAAATTGCTGATAGGGTTGGTTAGTAAATGAAACTAAAATCTGATTCTAAGTATATGATTATGTCTCAAAACCTCAGAATATTGTATTCGAAATGGAAATATAAAATATATAGGTTTATCCTTCGAAGAGATGGAAAATTTTCAAATATCTTGGAGCAACAGTAACAAATATAAATTATACTCAGGAGGAAATTAAACGCATTATAATTGAATAAATATGGGAAATGCCTGTTATTATTCGGTTGAGAAGCTTTTGTCATCTAGTCTGCTGTCAAAAATCTGAAAGTTAGAATTTATAAAACAGTTATATTAAGGTTGTTCTATATGGAAGTGAAGCTTGGATTCTCACTTTGAGAGAGGAACAGAGATTAAGGGTGTTTGAGAATAAGTTTCTTAGGAAAATATTTGGGGCTTTCAGGGATGAAGTTACAGGAGAATGGAGAAAGTTCATGTTACAACGCAGAGCTGCACGCATTGTATTCTTCACCTGACATAATTAGGAACATTAAATCCAGACGCTTGAGATGGGCAGGGCATGTAAACATATTGCAAACGTAAAGAGCGAAATTTTAGAAATGCATATAGAGTGTTAGTTGGGAGGCAAAACTGCATTAGAAAATACCTTTTTGGGAGGCCGAAACGGACATAGATGGGAAGATAATATTAAAATGGATTTGAGGGAGGTGGGATATGATGGTAGAGACTGGATTAATCTTGCTCAGGATAGGGATCAATGGCGGGCTTATGTGAGGGCGGCAATGAACCTCCGGGTTCCTTAAAAGCCAATAAGTAAGTAAGTATTTTTTTTAAGATCATGAACTACAAACGTTAATATTTAACCACTTCCTGATTAACCAAACAAGTTAACTCAAAGGACCAATGCTAACCTTCCGTCAAAATTTATTAACCCGAATTAACTCGTGTTGAGTCCCATTTTCATGTCATATTCTTTTATAATATTGTAATCCCGAGTATATACGTTTCATCATTTCATTAACCTTTTCCTGACTAGATGGCTACAGACGTCAGTGATATTGCTACATCTGGTGGTGGGATTCCTACGTTTGGTATACGATATGTGAAGGCAGGAAGACACCCTTTGACTATCGAATGGTGGTAATTCGTAAGATTTTCGAAAAATATACCCCGAATGTCCTGTCACTCAAGGCAGGATGGCCAGGAAAATCGCCCAACCCACTTCGGCTTACAGTTAGACATTTTCAGAAGTTATTCCACGAACTGTGAAGAGGAACAACCCAACCAGACAGTGTTTCATGTGTAGTATTGCGAGAGACTCAAAATACAATCAAATTCGACACAAGAGCAGATACTACTGTCCGGAATACAATGTGCCACTGTGCTTAATACCCTGCTTTCGAGTCTATCACACGACAAGCAACATTTAACGCCTTGATAACAGCACTGGTATTGTACCTCATAAATTAATCCATAAAAAAAAGTTGGTAAATAGTTCAGGAGAAAATCAAAGTGGGACAACTACCAGAGCTGGAATCAAGGTCCACGAGATAACTCGGGATAATAATTCAGGTATGAATATATGTCTATTTTATAGTGATTTTTTTAGATATATAAGAAAATTAGTGATGTACAGTGATTCTGTAATATTAAATGACTTCTATACAAAAAAAATATGATTCTTTTTTTCACAAAATTAGTAAAATATATAGTAACGGAAGAGATTAAAAAAGGATATGAACTGAATTATTACGAAATATGTAAAAAAAATAATGATGAGGAAGTATATATTATTTTCGCAGAATATTTTTCTCAGCATTATATGCGTAAGTAATGTCATTAAATTCAGAGGGTTATTCTTTGAGATATTTCAAACAAAAATGTTAATACAATTTTGCTCGTTTGTTCTTTCTTTTCGAGAAAAAAAGTTTTATATGAAACATTTCATACTGTTTTTTTTTTTTTTTTTTTTTTTTTTTTAGGAAAGCCGTTGATTTACTTCCCAATATGCTCAGTCAGTTTAAAGGAGGAGTGTAACAGATGCAACATAAAATTCCTTTGTAGAACGATAATATTTGTTCGGGTAAAATTTCTGCACATTTAAAGAAGAAAACTAAAATTATTTTAATCGTTCAGTATCATAATATTCTGCTCTCTTAAATTTACTAAGCAAACTGAGAATTAAATCAATAGCTTTCCAAACAAAAAACACTTTATGAGATATTTCATATTCATTTTCGTCTCGAAAAGAAAGAAAAAAAAAAAAACGAGCAAAACTATATTACACATTTTTATTTGAACTATCTCAAAGAATAACCCCCTGAAATTAATTACATTACTAACGATTCCCCCTGTATTGAAGACACTGGGAAGTGATTAGGGAAAAAATAACAGAATTTTCATTTTTCCTTTTAAAAGAATTGGAAACCTTTGCTTAACAGTATATATTGTTTTTCCTTGATTTCGGACACTTAATACTTGAAAATAATGTTTTAAAAGTGGCGTTCTGGCTGTCATATCCATTGTCATGGTTGTATTTTTTGTAACGTGATTTTCAACTTCAGGTACACTTTTCTCAGAAAATATTTAATATAGAAGGCTGAATTTTTCTGCATTGTATGAATGGAGTAGTTAATGGGGGGAGAGGAGGTTTAAAATTTTAGCCAAATTTCATTATTCACTTAAACAAAAGAATACATGTAAAATTCATTAAATCGATTCACTTAAATTAAAATAGATATATTTAAAATAACATTAAATGAATAACTTACAAAAATCTTTGACTTCAATGAATGACAAGTAAGGTTTAGAAAAACAGAATAAAATATCTGAAAAGGTTATGATTGGTAACGTTTTTTCCTTGAGAAAAGTCTACATATGAATCGATAATATATGTTCTAGTATGATTTTATTTATCATGATTGAATTAGCAATCAGAGCTATGATAAATAATTGATTGTGATCCCAAAACTCGTTCAGTCCATTTTGCCATTTTTTTTATTATTACTTACTTACAAATGGCTTTTAAGGAACCCGTATATTCATTGCCGCCCTCACACAAGCCTGCCATCGGTCCCTATACTGTGCAAGATTAATCCAGTCTCTACCATCATATCACACCTCCCTCAAATCCATTTTAATATTATCCTCCCATACACTGTACGTCTCGGCCTCCCCAAAGATTTTTTTCCCTTCGGTCTCCCAACTAACACTTTATTCCTTTGCTGTGGTCGTGCCAAAGAATCAGTCCCATTCCGAGCTTATTGTATGGTTCCGTAACAAGCTGTTACGGTGATGGATTGTTCCCTTCGCCCAACCCCCAAGCTGGAGGACCACACCTTGTCGGCTGTCCGCGACTGCTTATTCAATATATTCGCAGCTATCCTCCTATCTGGAGGCCGTCTCCTCTATCCGCAACCTGAGGACGCGCCATGCCGTGGTGATAAGGACCCACAATACATGAATTTTTATTATTATTATTATTATTATTATTATTATTATTATTATTACTGTTATTTTTTACTATTATAATTATACAGTATATGCCATTATGTTTGAGACCTCTATCATTACAATTTAAATTTCTTTTCTTCCAAAACAACGTCAGTCCTTGTCTAAAAGTTTGTGTTATTGTGCATGTCACTTGAAAACTTGTTCAGTCCGATGACCGGTGCATAAAAAACTACCCAAGTCTTTTCACAAAACTGGACTTAACGCGTTTTGTGATCACACTACAATTATTACGCTATATTTTTAACATTAGGCACATTTAATAAAAAATGCTGATGAATAATTGGTAAAATTTTCATGAGTTTAGCTCAAAATCTATTGCATGGAGTTAATTTTGAAATTATTATAATGTTCACGTGAAAAAAAAAGATGCAGAACACTTCCCACTGCTCTGAAGTGTTCTTGGGCAAATTTTCTCCTAGTACTTCAGTTTCATTCAACCGTTGCTCCACTATCTCCATATCACAATCTCAACGGATTTAGAATACTCTATACGCATGGAAAACAAACGAGTATAGCAAGCAGTGTAGCTTTCTTCGGATGCGATATTTCGTCTGCTTTGAGAGCTGATGTCACGGCAACCGGCATGGCAGCGAGCTGCGATCCGAGGACGGAAGTGGCGTTGTGCTGTGAGTCACTGCGGTGACTTCACGTGACTCCTCGCGCGGCTAACGGACTCAAAACAATGTCTCCTTATAGCGCTGCGGGTTCCAGGAACCAATCCAGAGGCGCTGCGCATTGAGAATGTATCTATACTTTGTTAATATTTCAGTAACCCGGACGATCAGTTAGTCAGGCCTGGGAAGTTTAAAAGAGAAATTTTTGTAGCAGTTAAAAGACGTTGAAAAACTGTATTAAATATTGTCTGGCCAACATTGTCTCTTAGACCAGACCAGCAGAACTGTAGCTCCTCAGAGCAAATGCCTTCGTACCCCTTCTACCCCCACCCACATTTTCTACCAGTGTGGTCATAGCGTTCCAGTTGCGCTCGGCTATATCGACATTCATTCTCGCGGCGGCAGGTACACAATACCGCGTACTAAAGTTTGAAGAGCACAGGAACATGGCAAAATGTAAACTCGTGAAGAAATACTACTTCCAAAGGAAATGGAAATATTATTTTGTTGTTGAAGACGAAAGAATTGTTTGTTTACTGTGTCCCATCCAAATTATTTCTACTCATCTTCAATATTAAACGCCATTTCAACAAAGCCCATAGTAAGAATTATGGAATATACAAACTTTCGGGATAAGTTCATTATTACGAACTGCATATTGATTACTTACTTGTGGCTTTTAAGGAACCCGGAGGTACATTGCCGCCTTCCTGAGCAAGTTTAATCCATTCTCTAGCATCGTATTCCACCTCCCACATACCTACCCAATTTTATATTATCCTCCCATATACGTCTCGGCCTCCCCAAAGGTTTTTTTCCTCCGGCCTCCCAACTAACATTCTATATGTATTTCTGCTGGTTTTTGCAGCGTACGTAAGAAGCATTACTGCCAATCTACTACAGTTTAAAATTGTATGAATAAATGTTTGAAGATGATATGAATGGGATATTTGTAAATGCCACCATAGTCCTGGCTAGACAATGACTGTTTTCACAAAAACGAAATATTTGGATTATGGTTGTTTTGCCGAATACCATTGGTCCCTGAAAATTAATCCATTCTCTATCATCATAACCTCCCTCAAATATTTTACTTCCCATCTACGGTGTTTTTTCAACTCAACTAACAACTTCTGCATTCAGTAGATGGTCGCTGCAAACATCTCGATTTAATGTTTCTATGCTTAATATCTCAAATTTGCATTTTTTTTACTATTGTTTTTTTTTTAAACTCTTCAATTAAATAAACAACTAAAGTAATGGCCGGGCAATTTACTATATGTTCTTTTGCATTTTTGGACTGTTTTTTTATCTTCAATTGTTCTTCTTTTTCTTTATTCTTTTCTTTCTTATTTATTTATTCACTCATTTATTAATTTATTCGTTCGTTTATTTATTTATTTTTGCATATTCATACCAAAAAAATTGTGACTTCACCTTCTTGAACAATTCGACTTGGCTTTATTTAATGTTACTATGAATTAATAGAGATTGTTTCAACGCATTGATACGGTCCAGAACTCTAAATGGATTGAGGTAATTTGTTATCGTTGTGGAAGCTTGTCCGCTTGTTAATAATGGATATAAATGAGGACCTTCAGATGCAACCACAGCCACAGAAAAGTGGCGCTGCAGACGGTCTGAATGGTTCACTTCGCCGCTGGTGACGGCTACTAAAAGTGGCGCAAAATTACTGAAAATATTCACGCAATATTTCAAAATTGGTTTATACTTAAACAAATACAATCCATTCATGAATAGAACTATATTATTATTTTTATTTCAGCATACTTCTCAACAAAGTTAGATAACGTTTAATTTCGTGACTTTCGTATAACCCTATAAGAGACTCACGTTAAGGAAGACTATTAGAGTAAATGGGGGAAAAACAAATGATTAACGTGGACGTCGGAAAAAATTCTTTGACGTCTCATTTCACTTACCATGAATTTCACATCTTAACAATTGTTGATTGGGAGAAAAACTGAATCGTGAAAGTGTCGGAACTGCTGAGAAGGAAGGCAAGGAAGTGACGTAACAAAGCACTTAGTGGATAACTTAATTACATTTAAGACTCTATTCTGAAAGCTAATTAAGATATATAAACGACTGAATTACTATAAGAGGAGAGGAAAAAGAACCTGAAATACGAGACAGATGCTCCAGAACTAGAAATAATGATTCAGCCTTAATAAACAAGTCAGAAATGAATTTTAGACAATTAATACCTAATACATTTGAAATACAATATCTTTATGGTCTATTTTCTCTAATTAAGCCCTAGCGGCTTCTGGAAACCTCATGCTATTTAATTCCCTTCATATGTATGTTTAGAGACAATTATTAACATTGTAAGATATGGAAACTTTGAGACCTTTTTCTACACTTCCTTATTTTTTGTCACATTGGTGCACTTTTCTCAAAAAGTATTGTACCCAGAAGGCTGAAATTAATATACAATATCAATGTGATGGAATTTTACACAGTAGTCTAAAAAAAAAAAAAAATAAGATTATTTCTATCTTCAGCAAAAATAAAAATATTATTTGTAGTGATTGTTAATGCAAAAAATGTTATCAATTAAAGTTTTTTTTTGTCAACCGTCAGTGGAATTTTAAATTTACTTAGCCGGTTGTATATATAAAGGTATGTTATACATACATTTTTTTTCATTCGTATCTTTTATAACTTCTGAGAAAAGTGCACCCAAAATTGAGAAATTTAACATTGTAAAACTTTGAAACCTTTTTCCTGCACTTTCTTATTTTTTTGACATATGTGCACTTTTCTCAGAAAGTATTGTATGTATTTATTTACACTGCAAATGGGCAAGCACCCGGTGGCAGTGGTATACACAATATAAACAATACACAATAAAATGATAAACAATACACAATAAAATCATAAACAATACACAATAAGATTTACAATACACAATACAATAAGAATACACAATACAATTTTACACAATAATTACAATTAATAATAAAACATAAAATACCTAATTTTACAATACAACCTACATATGTATAGGCCCTACATAAGTTTCAACAGTCTTTCACTTTACTCTCATCTCACTCACTGTAGTGGCACTATGACGCATTTCACTGTCACTTTAGAACACATTTCACTGACACTATAGAACACATTTCATTGACGCTATAAATTATCACTGATCGGAACTGTTCACTGCACTTTAAAACCATAACTTCACTGACTCACTTCGCTTCACTGATACAACAGTTCAAATGAGACAGATAATTACACCCTTATGCATACTTATAAACAGAACTACCTTTAAGCTAAACATTTCTAGTCTTAGGGCCTGTTACACGCTATTTTTAAATAATTTAAAATTCAAACCAATGAAGTAACTCGTCAGGCTAAATAAATACATGTCACCTTAAAAAATTAAATGTTAAATGTCAAATTAATTTTAATTTGCACTTTATACACAACTTTTTAAGTTATTCTGGAATCTCCTTAAGGAAGGACAGCCCTCAAAGACCGCTGCAGGTAGGTCATTACAATCATTTACAGTATAGTTCTGTTTAAAAATGAGAATTTGCCTACATCCGTTTTCTGTTTCCTACATTTGATTTTAAAACCTACATTTGTAGCTGAAATTAATGTACAATATCAATGTGATGACATTTTATACAGTAAACTAAAGAAATTATTATTATTTCTATCTTCAGCAAAAATTATATAAAAAATTAGTGATTCTTAATGCAAAAAATTTTATCGATGAAAGTTTTTTTTTGTCAACCGCTCAGAGGGATTTTAAATTTATTTAGCCGGTTGTATAAATAAAGATATGTTATATATGCTCTATTTTTCTAAACTTGTATCTTTTATAACTTCTGAGAAAAGTGCACCCAAAATTGAAGAATTTAACATTGCAAAATATGGAAGTACAGATTCCCCTTAATTCACATTTAATTTTTAAAAAATATTAAAATATCGTGTCTAATTAAAACAAGACGCACGGAAAGGTTTCTTACAGTCAAGAACCAGAAAGGCATTTCGATCCGCTCAGATCTATTTAGAGCCCTGAAAGTAATTAAATATTGGAACACGTCTCTGTCAGCACCGCAGCGGTGCGTCGCACAGCGCTCGACTGGAGCCGAGGCGAGGCAGCGAGTCTCGTGCGGGCCGGCAGCGAGTGAGTGACACGGTCCGCTTGGTATTAACTGCCAGACCTTGGGGTCACTCTTCTTATATGGCTTGTACTGTACCTAATACCACTTTACTTCGCTCTCCCGTGCTTACGCGCTACCCCAGTAACACCTCCACTCCGGATTAGCCATGCAACTGGACTCTTTGGATCACTTTTTACGCCCGGAAGGATCTCGGTTCAGACTCCGCCTTAATTTATATCAGAACGCCAGGGATAAAACAATGATTGGTCAATTTTTATTACTCTACTGCCACTTCCAACGGACTCCTAACGAATATTCACACGTTCATCACTGGGATTGTGGCGCTGGAAATCAATTTAGAACACTTTTATCTCAGCCACGACACATTTCAATTTTTATTGTACAATACAAATGCAATTATCAACAGTAATCTCACTAGACGTTTTGATTTATCTAGAGAAAATCAAAACTCGAGTGGGATTTAATTGACTATTACACGATTAGAAGAAAGTATATAAAGATTAGAAGTAACGAAGTACTCCAATACAATAAAATATTAATTGACTTACGAAAATACAACTGTCTTCAAATGTATTATTTTACCATCTCAACATTACAAATATTACGCTAGATGCATGCTAGATGGCAGTAGTGAGCAATGCCTTCTCGTCGAGAAGTTCTCCATCTATACACGATGGCAATGTTACTAGTCAAGAAGGATTTGTTGATTCAGTTTCATTTTTATTATTAAAACAGTTGCATTCCACTTCAATTATCCGAATCCCAGTAATCAACGTCACTTGACAGATGATTTTCAATAAATCTTAATATTAAACAATCTCTGATACGTGACTATCCATAATATCATATAGCACAAGCTATAACATAACCTAACTAATATACACAAGTGTTAGTATAGTTTTAATTAACGACGATGACATAAAAATAAACATTAATTTTAATTTTAAAAGCTATAACATAATGTAACAATATACAAAGAATGTTAGAATAGTTTTAATTAACGACGATGACATAAAAAATAAACCTTGAATAATTTTAAAAGGAATAATTATTGAATGTACAATTTTTCAAATTTGAATGTTTCAGGTTGCATGGTTCAATTGATTTTATATTGGACGTGTTCTTGAATGCCAAGTGGAACTCAAATTGATTTAGGCCTAACATGGTGTATTCAACTCATTCAGGATTTCCGAATGGTGCTCTTTTATTTATTTGTAAATCGGATTTCAGAAGATGCTAGGTATGATCAAATGTGATTTTTAAAATTAAACAAATCTTGTTCTTGAATGCCAAATGCGAGTCAAATTTGAAACTGCTGTGCAACGACTGGAGTGGTTTGATAAAATTAAATAAATGCTATACGCGATATAATTAAATATTTATTCATTTATTTATTTATTTGACGTCCAGACCAGCGCAGTTTCAAATGTTGGCAAACAAAGAAACAAATGCTAGGGACGCGATAGAATTAAACAAATGCTAGGGACGCGATAAAATTAAACAAATGCTAGGGACGCGATAAAATTGTGCGATAAGCAGCCATGATTGGTTGAAATACGTCCTTTCGTACCGTTTTATTGGTCAAAAGTAGTATGACGTAGTAAGAGTGTAATAGTCACTACAATTACACAATAATTCTTACAGATAACACAGAAACAACTTCGGAAACGTTATTAACAGAATAGCAGTTTCACTTCACTTCCACTAGATGACTCTTGAGTTCCAGCAGAGGCGTAGCAGGGATGCCAATATCGGCAAACGAAATGAAACTGTGAGGAATGTTACAACAGATGTGCTAAACGTTAGGAATGTTACAATAGGTGTGTAGCAGGTTAGGTTAAGGTTAGGTTAGGTGTGTGTGTAAGATAATATGAATGGTTACCACAGTTGGCGACACTGCAATCATTCTCCCACTCCACCTCAAATAACGTCACAACGACGGAATATGGCCGCCTTCTTCTTTCAAGTACGACGATTTTCCTGTATAAGTAAGGAACCTATTTAGGGGGGTTGGGTGGCACCACAGCCCTCCCAGTGATCACATCGAGTTTCTACTACTCCACACTACAAAACTAAGGTATTTTCAGTGTTTGTTTTTAATTTCCTATACTGGCAATACAGTAATAAAAATTCACCCAATGATTAGTGGTAAAATTAATAGTAAATTAAATGAGATCGAGATAAGTAAACTGGTAAAAAGGATGAAAAAGGAGAAGAGAAAGTGGCAATTTTGAATAGGTTAAATTAAGGGTATATATACGTGAACGACCACAAATACTATCAGAAAATGCAGGCTCTAAATATCTAAAATTTTATAAGGAAATGAACTCACAATTGCACAAAAATTACAAGATACCACAATAAGACATTAGTACTTAAATATCTGACAAAAGTATAAAAAAGGTTACTAATAATATTTTTTAGAATTCACTTTTTACTTTAAATTAAATTTTCCAACATTTGAAAATTTTACACATATTATTTCATAACTCCACGACCATTAGAGATAGAATTAAGAATTTTTTACACTGATTTAACATGGATTTATGCAAAAGGTAGACTATAATAATGTCCATTTCTTTGAAAATAGAAACATTAAGTCACAAAACATTATGTAAATTTTAATATATTTTATATAGGACAAATAAAAATTAATTGTATTACAATAAACAACTCTACATGTCTGATAGTATTCTACTTTTCAGAAATAAGTGTTTATTACATGCAGGGAAAATATTAAATATATCAGAGAGATCATAACAATGTTATGGTTACTAAATAATGTAACTGTAGAATTTTTATTTCATACTTTGATAAAAATGATTTGAAAAACATTATTAGTAACTTAATCTTTTTTATACTTTTTATCAGATATTTAAATTCTAATAAGCCTTATTGTGGTACCTTGTAATTTTTGTCCAATCATGAGATCATTTTCTTACAAAACTTTAGAAATTTAGAATCTGCATTTTCTGACAATATTTGTGGTTGTTCACGTACATATACTTAAGTAATTTGGTTTGTAATTAAGAGGCGAGTAAAAGAAACTAGTTGAGAGTGTATATAAGTGGTTTATAAAATAATAATAATAATAATAATAATAATAATAATAATAATAATAATAATAATAATAATAATAATAATCCGTGGCGCTACAGCCCGTGAAGGGGCTAGACCGACCAACCGGCTGCTGGCCTCAGGCCCACATGCCGAAGCAGAGGTGGACGATCATCCAACCAGAATGGAGGTATCGTGTGGTTACCACGATGATCCCCCCAGCCGTTATAGCTGGTATTCGCAACCGATTTCGCTACCTACCGTAGCTCCGCATCATCACGATGCTGGGTGGGCACCGGTCCCATATACTGGCCGAAATTTCATGAGAAAATTTCTTCCCCCATGAGGACTCGAACCAGCGCGCATTCCGTAACGCGAGTCTTAGGCAGGATGCCTTAGACCACGACGCCATTATTGTTATTATTATTATTATTATTATTATTATTATTATTATTATTATTATTATTATTTACTTCATTCCATCCTTTCATTTTCAAATACAATTACTTTTATCTCATTATGCTATGTAGTTTAGTCATCCATTTTATCCCGTCCATTCATTGTCATTATTGTCGTTGTATTATAATCTTGTATATCTTTGTAATAATATTTTATATGATTCCATTCTTCATTTATGATTCCATTATTTCATTTGTAATTGTCATTTTAATTAATTGCCATTAATTGAATTATTTCTTTGTACTTTTATTGTAAATTATTGCTAATGTTTTTGTTATATTGTCTGTGCTGAACTGTAATTGGCCTCTGGCTGTTGTACAGCACATTAAATATAAGTAAATAAATAAATAAATCTATACTAATAATAAATCTGTAGCCGAAATTTTTCTGGTAATTTTCGATTTTCCAAAAATAATTGGTTCTAACATATATAATTAACCACCCTGAAACCGAAAATCGCATTTTTGAATTTTTTGTTTGTATGTCTGTCTGTATGTTTGTTACCTTTTCACGCGATAATGGCTGAACCGATTTATATGAAAATTGGAATATAAATTAAGTTCGTTGTAACTTAGATTTTAGGCTATATGGCATTCAAAATACTTTATTTAAAAGGGGGTTATAAGGGGGCCTGAATTAAATAAATCGAAATATCTCGCTTATTATTGATTTTCATGAAAAATGTTACATAACAAAAGTTTCTTTAAAAATGATTTCCGATAAGTTTTGTTCTTTACAAAATTTTGATAGGACTGATATTTAATTAGATAAATGAGTTTTAAAATTAAAATAACGCCATCTAAGACGGTCCAATGAATTAAGAACAAATGACTTCGTCTATAAGGGGACTTGGACAACAACAATCGAAACAGGGGCCTTGGACATCAACAATCGAAAGCTATTAAACATAGCCTACAGAGAATGTTTCTGTGTTTGTATGAAGTAATATCAGAAGCTAAATTAACCGATTTGTATAATTATTTATTATTTCATCATTGGAAAGTGTAGTTTCTCTAGATGGACATAATGCTATAATGTTATTACAGTAACGTCTGAGTAAATCGAGGACAGGTAAGATTAAAATAGCTTCTAATGCACAGAAAATTTGATAGGCTATTTTGTACATTCGTTTTCTGTATTTCTTAAAATAATATTTACTGTATGTACACTCATTTTAATCTCAGAGAATTAACGAACAACGAGAGTATATTGATTTAGTATTCAGTAATAGTACGTTAGCTTAGCAATCCATTATTTTATAATTCAAATTTTAACTATGCTCAATTGAATCGTGTTAAAATACATAAAATATATATGCAATAAATGCAATGCAAAAAAATTGGGTAATGAGCGAAGCAGATTATCTTGCGCTGATGTAAAAGTTGTTCCCTGGATCAAACGTCCTATTTTAATTATGTAATTACTTATTTATTTTTAACAGGTGCAGCGGAGCGCACGGTATGGCTTAAATAAATTATTATTATTATTATTATTATTATTATTATTATTACTATTATTATTATTTCTTTTCACAACGACTTTGAAGACACATCACGCAGACCTGATAATCTTCGTGCGTAGAAAATTACGATGAGGGAGAGAGATGTTGCTTTCTTACAGTGGTAAAATAATTTCACAATTTTACGACTGAGGGTTTGAGGTGTGTGGCGGGGAGGTAAGGAGGCGCGGGGGGGTTAATGGTAATCGAGCGGCCCTTACTTGCAAGACACAGCAGGATTACTATCTGCTTCTTGACATGCATGCTGTTACATTTCTCGTTTTGTACTGCCCGGCAATTAAAATCATGTTTTATCGAGGCAGCTCCCCCCTAATTAGCATGCCTGCCCAGTCATTGGAACCCTGTTTCAGCTTTTTACTGCTTTTCCTACCTTTTTTATTGTATTTCCTTCTATCACTTTCCGTGTTTTTAATTGGAATTTTGCGACAGCTGTGGGGAGCGGGTAACGTTCGCCGAGTCTGCAGATGCGTGTCGAATATTCAACAAACAAGTGAAGGCAGTTCTCCGTGCTGCACGGACTGGCAGCTCTTCCGCTCGTCACGACAATCCTGTTGCCCAAACTGGCTTCCTGCCTTCGAGACCCGAATTATCATAATAGTGTCACAAGACAGGCTAAAAAAATTCAACTGTTGTTTGACAATTCATTATAATATACAGTGTGTCCACCATGAACCTGACACATTTCATTTGGCTGCCAAAAATCAATGAATGGAAATAAGTTGGTAACATGCATTGCGATATGTGGAGAAACTGTGGAAATTTCGTTGGCTATTTTTAAAAACCCGCGCGAGAGGTTGTACGTGGCGCTGCGGTAGCTTAAGTCAAAATGGCGACAGCGCAAGAGCGAACACAAGCTGAAACAAAATCCTAATTCTGAGTTTATGAGTTATTCGCAGGATATGTAATTACGAAATTTATACAATACATTAACTTAAACAACAGTGGAGAAGTTGAAAATAGGACGTAATGTGATCGGATAAGAGAATTCGAGTGAAAGTTGTAGTCATAGACAAATAATATATGCAGAAAGACCTCCACCTCAATGCATACTTTCGAGAGGTTATTAAATCGATGCTAAAGCCAAGTCAAATGTGGCAAAAATCAAAACTACATCTCATGTTATAGAGCCCGATCGACGTTACAGGTATCTATTATAGAAACAATATTATTACTAGGAGTTTTCATATTACTCTCCGTCGAATCGCGTAATGATTTATCAACAGTAATCTCATTAGAGGTTTTGATTTATCTAGAGAAAATCAAAACTCGAGTGGGATTTAATTGACTATTACACGATTAGAAGAAAGTATATAAAGATTAGAAGTAACAAATTCGGTGATTCAAGTGCAACGCAACTTTCGGCGCGTGTTCCAGAAGGACCCACCATCACGGAGCACCATTAAGACGTGGAAACAGCACTTTTTGACAACGGGAAGTGTGGTGAAATTGCATGGTGGCGGTAATGTGCGCGTATCAGAGGAGCGTGTCATCTTTCAACAGGACGGCGCCCCACCACATTGGAGCCTGATCGTTCGAGAATTTCTCGACACACAATTTCCCTGTCGCTGGATTGGGCGTGTTGGACCTACAAGATGGCCACCTCGATCACCGGATATTACCCCTCTAGACTTTTTCTTGTGGGGATATGTCAAGAACAAAGTGTATACAGGCCACAAAATTCGTGATCTTCAATAGCTACGCGGCCGCATAAGAGATGCCGTCAATTCCGTTACGCCCGAGATGCTTCAGAAGATCTGGCAGGAAATTGAATTCAGGCTAGATGTTCTTCGTGCAACGAGAGGATCTCATGTTGACGTATACTGATTTTTTTAATAAAACTTGGATAGTTACTCTTTATATTGCATGCATTCTTTTCTTTTTAACCCAAGCAGTATGAATTATACAGCAATTTCAAATGTGTCAGGTTCATGGTGGACACCCTCTACAGTATTATTAATTTTAATGCTACAACCAGAGGTCTGCATCGGACGTTTTTGCTCGAGCGCCAAGTAGTTCATAGTATAATCCGATAGGTAGCGCACATGCATGATGGGTAAAATTGTCACGAGCGATAAATCCTCGAACGGTATAAGCCGAGCGATAGACATTCGTTCTTGTTACAGTGATGAACTGTGTAGTAACATCATAGATGTTTATCATTTCAAAACTTTGCAGTGTTTAACTAACCTCTCCATAGTACAACTACAAAACTGGCTTTAAAATGTAATATAAATGTTGTAGGTAAATGTTTTTTTTTTTTTTTATTTTATTTATTTCCCCCCCCCACACAGGAGTGATTTTGTTTTTGCCACTTCTGATAGATGTTATTGGATGTAAATGTAATTATTATAAACGGAGAACATAATCACGATAATGCAAGAACTGTATCAAGTTTTCTAGTAATAATAATAATAATCTCTAATAATTAGTGTATCAATCTTTGCGTCTGTAACAGTTGTGCAGAATGATTATTCGTTTTATTATATTTTCTGTGACGTTATCTCTGTATTAATATTGTTATTAATCTACTGCTATGTCAATAATATTTTGTAAAACGTTTCTAGATTGTCGCAGTATACAGGCGGAACACTATGTATGGACCTATCATATTATATATGTGGTAAATCAAATATTGAATACTTATTAATTAGCAATAATAACTGTATAACGAAGTGTTTCATACTATTTTATTTATAACTTCATGTTTCCTGTTTTGGTACGTTCCATTGACTGTTCCATTAAACGTTTGTCATAAACGCAGAAAATAAAGCCTTGTTTTTACCGTGTGAGCAAAACATATGTGTATCTTATCTGTCGCCTTCCATACAAGATAAGACATGTCGGTGAGATGACCTTGTACTGTGCTTCTATTTATTACGAGCGTATCACGACCGATTGTATCTCACTCGAGAGTGCGACACTCGACAGAGTTCAAGCGAGCGATTTAACTCCAATGCAGCACTCTGGCTACAACACTATCATACAATCCAATGCAAAATGAGTTCACAAGCAGTACTCTGTCACTGTCTCATACAGGGTGATTCAAAAGGTAAGGTCAACCGGTGAGCAATGATTCAGGCCGACATTTAGAGCAAGAAAATCCTTTGTCAGTTTTATTTATTTGCAACTGTTTCAGAGTTTGAACAGAGCAAACTTTTACTCACAAATAAGCTAACTTACTTACAATAATTACTAATTTGCAGTACTATATTGGGGGTAGCTGTGCACAAGACCTAACAGCCCGTTTCGTAGTCTGATGTCTGTTGAAGCTGCATTAATTCTCTTGAGCAGATGATATCTGTTTGTAATCTCCGTAGCATAACCTTTTATTTCATAAAACCCCATATAAATAGGCCAGAGGTTTTAAGTCAGGAGATCGTGCTGGCCAATCACATTTCATGGCGTGTGTTTCATTGTCATTCCAGCAATGGTGAAAATCATGCGTTGTAAACAAACCTAGATCAAAACTAACGGTAAATTAGTATTTATTGTAACTGTTAGACCTGTTATAACTCTGAAACGGTTGCAAATAAATGAAGCTGACAAAGACTTTCCTACTCTAAATGTCGCCCTGAATAATCTCCTCACTGGTTGACTTTACCTTTTGAGTCACCCTTATAATAACATGACAATTTTAACTGAATACACCAACATACTATAGTTCACAGGCCATGATTTAATCTCCAGAAATATTTGTATGAGCTATAAAATATCGCAAGAGATAAATTGCTTTAATTAAAACTTGGATCGAAATTGGTGTGAAATAGTCTAGAAGTGTAGCTATTTCTATCGACTAAACACACAAAAAAATAAAATAAAATAAAATTACAGAGGATTTAAGGAAATCCCAATAATGCATGAAACATACACAAAAATTGATGTAATTAAAAAACAATATATACTTTCTTTAACACTGTAGTGTTATGTATTCTATTTGATATATAGCCTGTGAATAAATGAATAAATAAATGTCCTGAAGAAAAGAGGTGTGGAATAGAAAGAGAGAACGATGTTCAGTAATCTTTATATGAAACGAGTCAAAATCAGGACAGGAGAAGAAATGTGTGAAGGACATGAAATAGGAGAGGAGTACACAAGGATGTCCTTTATCACATACCCTGTTCAACATCTTCTTGGAGGATTTAGTGAAGAACTGTTTCCAAAACATGAGAGGGATGATAGTAGGAACAATAAGAATAAAATGCATAAGATTTGCTGATGATTTGACGTTGTTAGCAGAAGAGGAGGTGATACTAATGGATATAATACTGAAGCTAAATGACAGCTATGAGCAGTATAGGATGAACATAATTTCAAACAAGACGAAGACTGTGAATGTCGCAAGAAAAAGAAAGTTGGTAAACTTGCAAATTCTAAATGAGGCAGTAGAGCATGTGGACAGCTCCAAACACTTGAGGTGTACTGTAAGCAGTAACAAGAGCTGCTGCCAGAAAGTGAAAAGGAGAATAGCAATGTCCAATGAAAATTTTAATAGAAAAAGGAGCATCTTCTGCGGACCTCTGGAGAAAGAACTAAGGAAGAGACTAGTGAAGTGTTATGTGTGGAGTGTGACATAGTGTGGGGTAGAAGCATGGACATTACGACGAAGCGAATAGAAGCAATTGAAATGTGGATATGGAGAAGAATGGAACATGTGAAATGGACAGACAGAGAAATGAAGCTGTGTTGGAAAGAGCGGGTGAAGAAAGAATGATGCTGAAACTGATCAGGAAGAGGAAAAGGAATTGGTTGGGTCACTGGCTGAGATGAAACTGCCTACTGAAAAATGCACTGGAAGGAATGGTGAACGAGAGAAGAGTTCGCGGCAGAAGAAGATATCAGATGATAGACGACATTAAGATATGTGGATCATATATCCTGTGATATTTTGATATTTCTAAACCTTATAATCAACTCAAAACAGTATGTTGAAATTCATCAGAATCAACTGTCGGACACAATATTATTGTATTCGTAATAGTTTCGTTATGGCTGAATGATTTTTGTAACTGTCTATATTCGAAACATTTGATAACTGAAGGATGACTACGTGAAAGCAATATGACTCTGATAAATGTACAATTGTGCTCTTAATCCCACCCGTTAGGCAAATTAAAGTCGGTTTCGTCAGAGTGCATGACAGTAATATCCATATATCCAGACATAACGCCGATAAAAAAGAAATCTTGTGCAACATATAAATCTGGTGTCAACAAGATTATGCTCTGGAAATCTGTGCTATGACTCAGGGACAGATGTGAAGGGATCGTGAGATATTCAGAATTCAGCATGTCCTGTCATTTGTAACTTCAATAAGGATTTATCATTCGACCTACATTTCAACATGAAACTTTTAAGTACACAAAAAAAAAAAAACAGAAAATATTTCCTCCCATATCTGTCTACAGATTTAATAATAGTTAGACTAATTTTAAAAAGTTAGGTACAGCTTACAGCAGTAAAATTTTGGAAATATTCAACATTTTTCCTCCATTACTGTATCTTGTACAAAATGAAAATTAGTATTGTAAAACACTGTTTTCTGCTATATGATGATAATATTTTTACGATTTAGAAAACATTATTTACATTTTTTTTTTCCAAATTCAGTTCACTGTGCAGTGATGAAGCGTTTCCCACATAACTCAAAAACTATCCAACATTCTGTGATGAAATTTTTTGTGTGTATTCATGCACGTCATATCTACAATATGATGCAAGCTCACTTCTTTATCTTTGATAGATTACCTGATAAAAAATAAATTCATTTTTTAAAAATGGTCAAATATCAGTATTTTTTCTAACAAAAAAAAAATATTATAGATTAAGGAATGTAGTTGAAAGAGCATGATATTGTAAACATGAGTTTCAGTTTCAGCAATAAAATGAAAGAAAGAGAAAATGAAAAAGTTAAAAAGTTTATGAGTTATGAGAGAAACTCTTCATCACTGCACAGTGAACTGCCACCATTTTGAATTTGAAAGAAAAAATATAAATGATTTTTTTTAACCGTAAAAATTTTTTTTTCATATAGCTGAAGGACAGCATTTTACACATACCAATTTTCATTATTGTATAAGATACAGTAATGAAGGAAAAAAATGTTGACTATTTCCAAAACTTTTACTGCTGTAAGCTGTACCTAACCCCTTACGTTACATCTTTTGAACTACATTCCAAGTGGTATAGTGGTCACCATGAATGCAACAGACACGAGATTCCAGGGTTCGAAACCTTTCTAAGGCGAATAAATTTTAAAGGAATTAAAATCTCTAACACACTTTCTTTTGCAATTAAAAAGGGGCTCCCCTTTAGTAGGTTTACTGCTCACTTTAAAAATGTATATATCGAAACAAGAGGGTTACGAAAGAAATTGATGATTATTTCTTCGCCTAGATTTCATACGCTGAGATGTAGATGCTTCTGCAGATTTCCTGGTAAACACCAAGAAATACTGTACATAAAACTATTTTCTAGTATCGTTTCAAAGCATTTGAGTAATCCACAATATCGTAAGTAATACTGTAGAAACTTACATAACACGGTTCAAAGTGTTAGACATCCAGGGAGGTACAAAATTCCAACAGATAATAGTCTATAATTATAACTTTTTCCTTAGTTTTATCTTTGTTTTATCTATAGGACTATTTTAAGCTTGTCAGCCTTCGAATGAGTTTCTTTTACATAAAATTAAACGTGCGAGTTCTGTAGAACGAATTAAGGGCTTACAACGTCTCCTGTCCTCAATAGCATTCATGGTTAAGAAAGTTATTCGTACATTTGCGCTTTTTTATTCGGTAGTTCTTATTTGTATTGATGGTTTCACATCTTTTTCCTTCAATTTTTAGAATAAAATGTTACCATAGCAAACAATGTAGCTCACACTTGAAGTTAATTTAAAACTAACTTAGGCCATTTAATGGGACTGAGTATTCTAAGACTCTGGCTGTTGTGTATGAGTGAAGAAATTTTGCTATTACACTTCAACTTTTTCAATTTTTTAATCTACTAATTTACAATTTTTACGGGAGACTCGGCTAATTCCGCAATATTAAGAAGTAAATCTATCATATTTTTATAAAAATGTTTATTCAAAAATATTATCAAGGTATGTAGACATGGACGAAACGTTTCATTACGAAATGAGATAAAGAGACCTATAAAAATGCAAATATATTTAGTTGCACATACATTACAGTCGAAAAAGAACTCGGGTAATTTCGCAACAGTGCGGATAAATCTGCAATAGGACTTTGCTAATTCCGCAGTCGAAATAATTATGAAATACATTATGAAACTAACATAAATAGAACAATTTATAAATGTAACAATGCTCACTTTCTTCACAGCTGTGTAGCAAAACACGAAAAACAGCCAACTTTCGATGTTTCACTGTATTGCCGACAGAGGTGTCTACCAATATTCTTGATTTTTTTCTGTTGCACTGCAGAGGACATGCATCCTGTTGAAAGCATCCCAAAACTTACGTTCACGCTATTGTACAGCCGCACTAAAATCATATATGCATTACTGCGGAATTACCCGTACTGCGGAATTAGCCGAGTTTCCACTACTCAAAATTTGCAGGTATATTTTGGTTTTAGATTACCTTCCTACCTCATATACTTGATTTCATAACAAATTTTACACCTGAATAATATTAATTCAATGTAAGTTAAAAATTCAAGCATATGAACAATGCAGTTGATTATATTTGCAGATTTTTTTATCACATTATGAATATTAGTTCAGTAGTAAAACGTTATTCTCCACCCTGAAAAAAAATTATTTAAAAATTTTTATAGTTTTTCATACTTTTCTGGCTGCAAAATCCACAATAATTTTGATAACTATATGAAAGTGGCCATGGTTCTTCCTTGTCATACGAAATAGAAGTATGCAAAATTTCAGCCATCTAATCGCAGTAATTTCTCAGAAAAATGTTTCTAAAGTACCCATGATTTTAACTTAAATTTAATTAATATTTTTCAGATTTGCATTTTATTATAAAATCAAGTATATGTAGAGAAAGATAAAATAAACACCAAAATATACCAGCAAATATTGTGTTTATGTTATAAAAATTGTAAATTGATACATTCAAAAGTTGAAGAGTAATATAAAAATATCTTCACTTGTTTCATTTATACACAACAGCCATACGCCCAGACTACCCAGTCCCTTTAAAATAATGGACAATTATAATGGTCTTTTAAATTTATATATATCAGTAAACACATTAAATAAAATTGCAACAGGATATAACACGATGATAAGTCCAAATAAAACTAAAGTTGTGGCACTCAAGTCAAGTAAAATATTAAATCGAAATTTGTAATGGCAAATAATATTATAGATAAAGTTGATACATTTAAATATTTAGGATGTAACATTTCATATAGTAAGAAATTGACCATAAAATGGAAACATTTCATTTTATTTAAATAGAATTACAAAGCAATCTCTACAAAATTTACAAGAATTTTTCTGTTTATTTGAATAATAATAATAATAATAATAATAATAATAATAATAATAATAATAATAATAATAATAATAATATGAGTTTTATATAATATTCTTATTGAATTTGATATTCCCAAGAAACTAGTTCGATTAATTAAAATGTGTCTCAGTGAAACATACAGCAGAGTCCGCATAGGCCAGTTTTTATCTGATGCTTTTCCAATTCACTGCGCGCTAAAGCAGGCAGATACACTATAACTTTTACTTCTTAACTTTACTCTAGAATATGCCATTAGGAAAGTTCAGGATCACAGGGAGGGTTTGGAATTGAACGGGTTACATCAGCTGCTTGTCTATGCGGATGACGTGAATATGTTAGGAGGGAATCCACAAACGATTAAGGAAAACGCGGAAATTCTACTTGACGCAAGTAACGCGATAGGGTTAGAAGTAAATCCCGAAAAGACTAAGTATATGATTATGTCTCGTGATCAGAATATTGTACGAAATGGAAATATAAAAATTGGACATTTATCCTTCGAAGAGGTGGAAAAATTCAAATATCTTGGAGCAACAGTAACAAATATGAATGACACTCGGGAGGAAACTAAACGCAGAATAAATATGGGAAATGCCTATTATTATTCGGTTGAGAAGCTTTTGTCATCTAGTCTGCTGTCAAAAAATCTGAAAGTTGAATTTATAAAACAGTTATATTGCCGGTTGTTCTTTATGGTTGTGAAACTTGGACTCTCACTTTGGGAGAGGAACAGAGATTAAGGGTGTTTGAGAATAAGGTTCTTAGGAAAATATTTGGGGCTAAGAGGGATGAAGTTAAGGAGAATGGAGAAAGTTACACAACGCAGAGCTGCACGCATTGTATTCTTCACATGACATAATTAGGAACATTAAATCCAGACGTTTGAGTTGGGCAGGACATGTAGCATGTATGGGCGAATCCAGAAATGCATATAGAGTGTTAGTTGGGAGGCCGGAAGGAAAAAGACCTTTGAGGAGGCCGAGACGTAGATGGGAGGATAATATTAAAATGGATTTTAGGGAGGTGGGATATGATGGTAGAGACTGGATTAATCTTGCTCAGGATAGGGACTGGGGCTTAAACTTGCTTAAAAAGCCAGGATAAGGGACCAATGGTAAGGCTTATGTGATGGTTACTTAGTTGGATTATCTAAGGACGTTCGGGTTTCAAAAAAAAAAGGAAAATAATAATAATAATAATAATAATAATAATGATAATAATAATAATAATAATAATAATAATAATAATAATAATAATAATAATTCCACTGTGAAAGATAAAATAGATGTTACAAAAGATATTGTTGAAGTGATAGAAGAAATGCAGCTGAAATGGTACGGATATGTTATGAGAAAAGAAAATATATTAAATAGGGAAGCGCTAATTTGGAAACCAGAAGGAAGAAGGAAGAGAAATTGACCACAACCAACACCGCCACAACTCACGTGGGCAAAGGAAATGAAGAATATTATGCTGGCTATTCAACTTACAGGATGAATTTGCGATATTGACCAATAACGTTTCAGAACCGCCTTAAAATCAACTCAAACCAATCACAGCTGTGTTTCTTGATAAGATGCTTTGTAAGGAAGCGCCTTATCTGAGACGACGCCTCGTGCAATACTTCAGTGTCAATCACATAAAATCAAGAAATGCCAACAAAATTTGACTTAGAAAATTACGTTTTCAATAACTTTAAGTGATAAATAAATGTCCGTAAAAACTTTCGTGTTTTTATTCTGTTAATGTAACATTTCAGATTACCTTACTTTTGAGGTTAAGTATTGTTGTTTCGTATTTCCGCTATAACCAGTTGGCAATAGTATTTAGTATGCCGTGATAGATAGCAGTTTGTTTTTGAACTTCATTACAAGGAAACATAATAATGCATTATTATGTTTTTATAATAATTAACATTTACGTAAGTAATTCGATGTTGCAAGTTATTTAATTTTTTCGTTGAATAATATTATTGAATTACACTCATGGTTTCATCTTATTAGCATAATTTCACTCGCCCTGATTGGGTAACTCGAGAGAACTGGAGAAAGAAGATATTTTTTAGGTTGAGGAAACCTGTGTTATCACAGAGAATTTCTTCATAAATAATTATAATAGTAATAATAATAACAATAATAATAATAATGATAATATAAACAGTTTAATGGTTACATAGATGGATTATCTAAGGGTATTCGGCAAGAATTTCAACAAGGGAAACATTTAAAAAAAAATTCTACGATAAGAGAGAAAATGGATGTTATAATAGTACATTATGCAACGAGCCTATAATGATAGTAATTAAGAAGCGAGTATGGATGTATGAATTTATTTGAATATTATTTACAATTAACGCTAATTATTATAGTAACAGAACATAACCTTCTGGATTTCCAGCCTCCGTGACTTTTCGCTAATTCTCTTTCGATTGCATATCCGAGAATAATCGATACTTGCGGTTTTATAACGGTACAAAGCTGACTTGTCATTGGCTGAACACCTGTCTTTAATGAGTAGGTGTACTTTAATGACATGCATTAAAGGACTGCTACCAGGTATATAATTACTACATTTCGGCATGGTCGAGCATAAAGATATTATTAAAGTGATAGAAGAAATGCAGCAAAGATGGTACGTGTATGTTATGAGAAGAGATAATACTGTAGATTAACGGGAGTCTGTACACCGAATGTTTGACAAAAAAATTGAAACTTTGGTTTTTATCGTTTTTCGATAGTTTAATATGTGTAAAATGATAATATGATTTTATTTCTTCTAATTGTCGGCTTTTAACTCTGTCTTTAGGTTGAGGAAATCTGTGTTATCACAGAGATTCCTTTTAAATAATAATGGTAATAATAATAATAATAATAATAATAATAATAATAATAATAATAATAATAGCAATAATAATGATAATATCTTCAGCAAAAATATTGTACTAATTCTTAATGCACAAAATGTTTATAATGGAAAATTTTTTGTTGCCAAATGCTCAATGGAATTTTAAATTTATTTAGCCGGTTGCGTATATAAAAATATTTTACATATGCCCTTTTTTTCTGAATTTGTATCTTTGATCACTTCTGAGAAAAGTGCGCCCAAAATTGAGAATTTAACATTGTAAGTTATGGAAACTTTAACACCATTTTTCTACACATTCCTATTTTTTCTCACATTGGTACAATTTTCTCTGAAAGTATTGTACCTTGAAGGCTGAAATTAATGTACAATATCAATGTGATGGCATTTTACACAGTAGGTTAAAATATTTAAGATTAATTCTATCTTCAGCAAAAATAAAAAATAATTTGCAGTCATTCTTAATGGAAAAAATGTTAACAATGATTTTTTTTCTGCCAACTGCTCAGTGGAATTTTAAATTTATTTAACCGGTTGTATA
Source organism: Periplaneta americana (assembly GCA_025594305.2). NCBI lineage: Eukaryota > Metazoa > Arthropoda > Insecta > Blattodea > Blattidae > Periplaneta > Periplaneta americana. Next base: position 22,147,633 of record JAJSOF020000035.1, read on the forward strand.
CATAAAGATATGTTACAAATGCCCTATGTTTTCTACATTTGTATCTTTTATAACTTCTGAGAAAAGTGCGCCCAAATTTGAGGAATTTAACATTATAAGATATGGAAGTACAGAAGCCCCTTAAATAGAGAAGCCCTAATTTGAAAGCCAGAAGAAAGAAGGAAGGGAGATAGACAACAACCCATAAGGGCAGACGAAATGAAGAAGATAATGCAGGAAAAAACCTAAAAGGTGAAGAATAGCTATAGCTAGATCGAGAGTTGGAGAAAGAAGATATCTTTAGGTTGAGGAAACCTGTGTTACCACAAATAATTACTTTATAATTAATAATTTATTTATTTATTTATTATTAATATTTGTGTGCTGAACAACAGCCAGAGGCCAATTATAGTTCAGCACAATACACAAACAGAAGATACAAAGGTGCAAAAACAAATAAATAATATCTTAAATAAACAAAAACATACATAAATAAAATTGAGAACAAGAACAGTAAATACTAATGATCAAAACAAAACTATACCTTAAAAGGATCTAAATTGTGCCCGCAAATTGGCATATTTTATGCATCTACAGACTGGAGAAAGTGATTTTGAATTTCTGTTATACATTTTTTTTTAATCTTAAACCTTTTGTAGGAATACGAAGGCTGATGATGTTTATGATAGACTCACAATCAATATCACCCTGGATCACTTTGCAAACAAAATTGATAATCAAGATTTTGACTTCTAGAATAAAGGCTACAACAGTTAAAATATTTACAGGTAATCTCATAGTTAAAGCCAGAGGAATTGGGTATAAATCGAAAAGCACGTAAGGAAATAAATTTTCTTTGAATATTTTCCAATTTAACCGAATCAGTTGAAGTAATGGAATTCCAGGCTACAAATGCATATAGAGATGCATAATAATAATAATAATAATAATAATAATAATAATAATAATAATAATAATATCCCGAAAAGACAAAGTATATGATTATGTCTCGTGACGAGAATATTGTACGAAATGGAAATATAAAAATTGGAGATTTATCCTTCGAAGGGGTGAAAAAATTCAAATATCTTGGAGCAACAGTAACAAATATAAATGACACTCCTTCAGGAAATTAAACGCAGAATAAATATGGGAAATGCGTGTTATTATTCGGTTGAGAAGCTCTTATCATCCAGTCTGCTGTCCAAAAATCTGAAAGTTAGAATTTATAAAACAGTTATATTACCGGTTCTTCTGTATGGTTGTGAAACTTGGACTCTCACTCTGAGAGAGAAACATAGGTTAAGGGTGTTTGAGAATAAGGTGCTTAGGAAAATATTTGGGGCTAAGAGGGATGAAGTTAACAGGAGAATGGAGAAAGTTACACAACACAGAACTGCACGCATTGTATTCTTCACCTGACATAATTAGGAACACTAAATCCAGACGTTTGAGATGGGCAGGACATTGTAACGTATGGGCGAATCCAGAAATGCATATAGAGTGTTAGTTGGGAGACCGGAGGAAAAACGACCTTTAGGGAGGCCGAGACGTAGATGGGAGGATAATATTAAAATGGATTTGAGGGAGGTGGAATATGATGATAGAGACTGGATTAATCTTGCACAGGATAGGGACCGATGGCGGGCTTATGTGAGGGCGGCAATGAACTTCGGGTTCGTTAAAAGCCATTTGTAAGTAAGTAAGTAATTAATAATAATAATAATAATAATAATAATAATAATAATAAAAAGAATAAATGGATTAGAAGGGTTTCAATCTTACATTTTAGGTTAAATGAAATTCCGAGGTGGTAAATTTTGAGAAACACTAAAATAGTAGGCTACAGTAGGAAGACAAAATCTAAGCAGCATAAAATGAAAAGCACAAAGCATGAAAAAGAGTGAAACTAAGGATTGAAGGATAAACAGAAGGAAGAAAACAATGAAGGGATAAAGCAGAGAAGAAAAAGAACAAGAAACTGTAGATTAGCGTTTGTAAGTAGAAGGTGTGGTAATCACAGAAAGGAAAGTGGAAGTAAGAGTTAGCGGAAGATTAAAAACAAAGTTCTGGTCCTCTTGTAGGAGAAGAGGATTAAGAAATACAAGCGAGGGAATGGGCGCGATAAAGTCAGCTTTTACAATATAAATCAAGCACAGCGTGGAGGTTAAACCTGGCGGTTGTTGAATAAACTCACTCTAATTCATTCCTTATGTTCATCTGTCATTCCGACCGCAGAAATGATCAATGGCCATGTGGCAACATAAACACGCTGGAAATATTACGGGAATAGAGATCTACCAGCTAACATAAACAATCCTGTTGCGACAACCGAACCGACTTGGTGGTACTGGAATGTCAACTGTTTCGGTACCGCCATCCAGTTGCAAAGATACTAAACAGAGGGCTTTGTACAATTAGGGAAAATATTACACGTTTTTGTGTTATTGTTCAAACAATGTACAATTTTATTTTATAAACTAGCCGTACCCGTGCGCTCCGCTGCACCCGTTAGAAATAAATATAAAGTAATTACATAATTAAAATAGGACATTTGATCCAGGGAACATTCGTGTTTGATAGAAGGATAAATCGTTTATTATGTTACTTAATTTAAATTGTATTAAAAAAATTAAAATGCGATCATTTTGATCCAGAGACCACTCATCTGGTCATAAAAATTATTTAAGGAAATACAGGAAACGAATGTACAAAATAGCCTTACATGTTTTCTGTGCATAAGAAGCTATTTTAATCTTACCTGTCCTCGATTCACTCAGAAATTACTGTAATAACATTATAGCATTATGTCCATCTAGAGAAACTACACTTTCCAATGGTGAAATAATAATTCATTAGGCTATACAAATCGGTTAATTTAGCTTCCCATATTACTTCATACAAACACAGAAACATTCTCTTTAGGCTATGCTTCATAGCTTTCAATTGTTGTTGTCCAAGGCCCCTTATAGACGAAGTCGTTTGTTTTTTATTTCATTACACCGCCTTAGATGGCAGTTATTTCAATTTTTAAACTCATTTATCTTATTAAATATCAGTCCTGTCGAAATTTTTCAAAGAATAAAACTTATCGGAAATCATTTTTAAAGAAACTTTTGTTATGTAACATTTGTCACAAAAATTAATAATAAGCGAGATATTTCGATTTATTTAATTCATGCCTCCTTATAACCCCCCTTTTGATTAACGTATTTTGAATGCCATATAGCCTAAAATCCAAGTTACAACGAACTTAATTTATATTCCAATTTTCATCGAAATCCGTTCAGCCATTATCGCGTGAAAAGGTAACAAACATCCAGACAGACATACAAAAAAAATTTCAGAAAAAGCGATTTTCGGTTTCTGGATGGTTAATATTACATGTTGACACCAATTATTTTTGGAAAATCGAAAATTACCAGAAAAATTTTGGCTACAGATTTATTATTAGTATAGATAAAATAAACATTGATTGGTATGCGTAAATTTGTAGCATTATCTTTTGCTTGGACTGTAGAAGATACGTGAAGTAGAAGTATATACTTCGTTTTGTATGCATAAACCTGATACTACTACTAGGAAGTATTTACTACGCGGCGGTAGTATAAACTATCAAGAGTATTCGATTATATCGATTATCGACAGTACTTCGTTAATTTTCGCCTTCCGTACATTTATGTTTTTTTCTTTGTGGGAAAATTGATTGTTGTCCTCAAAATCTCGTTAGTATAACGAGAAAAATGACAATTACGACGAAGTGGGAAGTGTAGAAGAGAGAGTATGAGAACAACTGCTATTTGTTAATCTACTGGAAGTATATCCAACATTATTAAACTAGTCGCAAACTCCAGCCGCAAGAAGTGATAAAGAAAAAGCCAATCAAGCTATGAAAGTTGAGGTGGAAGTTTACAGCAAGAAAAAAAATATACGAAAAGCAAAATTATAAAGAAAATAAATAACAAGTAAAGTAAAAATCAGACATAAATCAGACAGACCCAAAATATTAGTCATTAAATTTACTTACTCACTTATGGCTTTTAAGGAACCCGGAGTTTCATTGCCGCCCTCACATAAGCCCGCCATCGGTCCCTATCCTGAGCAAGATTAATCCAGTCTCTATCATCATATCCCACCTCCCTCAAATCCATTTTAATATTATCCTCCTATCTACGTCTCGGTCTCCCCAAAGGTCTTATTCCCTCCGGCCTCCCAACTAACACTCTATATGTATTTCTGGATTCGCCCATATGTGCTACATGTCCTGCTCATCTCAAACGTCTGGATTTAATGTTCCTATTTATGTCAGGTGAAGGATACAATGTGTGCAGTTCTGTGTTGTGTGACTTTCTCCATTCTCCTGTAACTTCATCCCTTTTAGCCCCAAATATTTTCCTAAGCACCTTATTCTCAAACACCCTTAATCTCTGTTCCTCTCTCAAAGTGAGAGTCCAAGTTTCATAACCATACAGAACAACCGGTATTATAATTGTTTTATAAATTCTAACTTTCAGATTTTTTGACAGCAGACTAGATGACAAAAGCTTCTCAATGTGGAAAACATAACTCTTGAATAATAACACGCATTTCCCATATTTATTCTGCGTTTAATTTCCTCCCGAGTGTCATTTATATTTGTTACTGTTGCTTCAAGATATTTGAATTTTTCCACGTCTTCGAAGGATAAGTCTCCAATTTTTATAGTTTCATTTCGTACAATATTCTGGTCACGAGACATAATCATATAAGTTACTTAGTCTTTTCGCGATTTACTTGCTTGAAGTAGAATTTCCGGGTTTTCCCTAATCGTTTGTGGATTTTCTCCTAACATATTCACGTCATCCGCATAGACAAGAAGCTGATGTAACCCGTTCAATTCCAAACCGTCTCTGTTATCCTGAACTTTCCTAATGGCATATTCTAGAGCGAAGTTAAAATGTAAAGGTGATAATGCATCTCCTTGCTTTAGCCCGCAGTGAATTGGAAAAACATCAGATAGAAGTTGACTTATACGGTCTCTGCTGTACGTTTCACTGAGTCACATTTTAATTAATCGAACTAGTTTCTTGGGAATACCAAATTCAATAAGAATATTATATGAAACTTCTCTCTTAACCGAGTCATATGCCTTTTTGAAATCTATAAATAACTGATGTAATGTACCCTTATACTCCAATTATTTCTGCAATATCTGTCGAATAGAAAAAAATCTGGTCAATAGTCGATCTATTACGCCTAAAACCACACTGATGATCCCCAATAGATTATATTTACATGTAACCTAAATATTATTGTATGCACTTTGAGTTTTTCACGTAAATTAAATTTATTACAAGTACATCATAGAATTATTTTGATAAAAAAATTATTATTTTAAATAACAATTACAAAAATCAACTGACAGATAGAATTCCAGTTACCTCAAAATCAACATTTCAGTAGTCCATTACAAAAATTGATCATATAACACTTTTTATTTATGAAACCTATATAACTTCTCATAATACGTTCTGCTGATTAATAATAATTATTGTTATTCTTAATTCAATTAATTGTTAGTAGACATATAGCCTAACTGACAAATAGGCCTATATGGAATTTCAAAAAGAAATATGGAGGAAAATGAGAATAACATTGTAAAATTATCAGTGATGTAATCTTGTTAACCTACTTCTTAGCAAGAATGTTAAAGAAGAAAATTGAAAAGCGGGCTACAAATTCTACGCATCGTTATTCGTAATAAATGAATATAGCAATAGGCTCTTGACTGAAACACAAAACACGTCGAGATATGCAACGCCGTAATAAACTTGAGTTTGGTTCTGTTTCAGCAATCAATACTTGCTACATAAATTAAAAACAAAGCATAATGTCAAGATGTGGTACAAAATCCATGTGTTTGCATGACTTACACTATCTTTCCTAACATTTTATGCCATAAACGCAGTAAAAGTTAACTGACAAAGCATTGTACACAGTTCCACACGGCCATTATCGGAATAATAAAAAAAAAACTGTCGCATCTAATTTCCAAATCATATGCATGGCGTGACGTTTGAACACGCATTTAAACAGCTGATTGATAGATATCCTTCATTGACCTGGATAATGCATTTAACATACGAGAGTTATTAGAGGAAAAGTATTTATTAGTTAAATTATATAATTCATCTGATTTATTTTAATCTTTTTTTTTTCACAGTTCTGTGAGTAATGTTATTATTTGAGATAAGTATGGCAACAACATTATTGCAATCTGAGAAAAAGAAATAAATAACTATCATCACAACGTTTTTTATCGTGGTTACCGTGACCAAAACAATATAACTTATAGGTCTAGAGTTTTAATGCGGGCCAATGAATTTCGTTATAAAATTTCAACGATAGTACTGACTGCAAACTGTATTTGTACACGCAAAAGGAATTATAACTGAAAGAGGGTTTATAGCCTTTCAACAAGAGACAGAATGAATGGTACCAAGTTTTGACTACACGCATATTTCTGTATAATCTGAATATTTTACCATTTTACCTTGATATCCTCAATTAATTTAAGTTTCACATTTGGGAATTATTTGTATCACTTGTCCCTCTATCTCCCGTGCATGCACCAATTGGACACATATGATATATTGTTTTTGCTCTGGTGTAGTTTAGATGCAGATTCTGACAATGAATGAACGAATACCCTTCTCTCATATTGATAGTTTGTTTGTCCCATGGATAACAACACTAAATATTGTTTTTAAGCTACAAATTTCAGTGTTAACGGTAGTTAAGGGGAGATAATGGTATTTTTTTTAACTTTTTTTTCTATTTGGTGTAAAATATTATTATTTTTTGTATGTAGAGAGCTCACAGCTGTAGCAACTAAATAAAATATAAATATTTTGAAAAAAAAAAAAATTTGGGGGCCCAGATTTGAAAAAAATATACCCAATGCAAGATTGTAATTACTAAAACCGATATATCTAAACCGTTTTTAAAGATAGATTCAAACAGTTTTTTGCAATATATTTTCAAAAGCATGTTCTACAAACTGTCTGTAACAGAATTTTGATATTAATCCCTACGTTTGTAAAATAAACATTTAAAATTTAATAACAATGTTCTGATTTCCTTTCTTGCAAACAAACGGACGTATTTTTAAAATGAAATCAATTAACAAAATTCTGTTACAGAGAAAAGTTTCCTAATAGTCTAAAGAATGTGTGTTCTAAATTTCATGCATGTATCTTTAATAGTTCAGAAATTTTATCCATTTTTGTCTGGCAATGTAGCAAAAAAAAATGAAGTTACCGGAAGCCGATAAAAGGTGGCGTGTGATTTAAAAATCCATAGCGCAGTAAGTTTAAAAATGACGTTTCAACATCCGATAAGGGCACAAATACCCACAAAATATTGTGCAATGCATTCCACATATATCAAAGGGTATTTTAAAGAAAAAAATTTTTTTTTTAATTTAATTTACCGGAAACAACAATAAAAGTGGGCAAGTGATTTAAACATCCATAACGCAGGAAGTTTAAAAATGGCGACTCAACATCCTATAAGGGCACAAATACATACAAAATGTTATGCTATGCATTCCACACATATCACAGAGTATTTTGAAGATTTTTTTTGAAAATTTACTCATTTTTCACCAAAAAATAACCATCCTCTTCCCTTAATGGCGTTTAATTATTTATTGTGCCTAAACAGAATTAATCGACAATTATTTTATTCATGTAAAATGAGGCGAATTTTATCTTTAATTTTGTTCTATTGAGTTTATTTTGTTTTTGTTTCTTTTGTGAGAAAGAATTTTGTTTACTTTTCCTTGCATAAGATTTGTCACTAATGCAAGGACAGATAGAAACAATACGAGTAATGTTACAATCAATAAGTCACACAAAAATATGACAATTAATAAGTCTCATGAAAGCACGCGATTTATGAGTAAGCTCAATTTTCTTATGTCAGAAATAGTGTAAAATAAATGCATTCAATAAAGCTTAGATTTTTAAGTCACATACGAGGGCTATTCATAAAGTAACTTCCGTTTATTTTTTACAAACCTGTGAATGACGTTACAGAATTGGGTTACAATAATTTAGAAAGTATACACTCTAGTTTATTTTTCCACATAGTTTCCGGTCAGTGAGACACTTGTCGTAGCGTTTGACGAGCTTTCAAATTCCACAATCTTAGAATTCGGCCGCCTGCGACTGAAGCTAACCTACGACGCTGGTTTTCAACTCTTCGTCATCGTCAAAGCGCTTTGAACCAAGCCACGTCTTCATGTCTATGAAGAGATGGTAATCGCTAGGCGCCAAATCTGGGCTATTGGGAGGATGATCCAATACTTCCCAGCTGAACTCTTGCAGTTTGGTCGCAGTACGACGCGCTGTATGCGGCCGGGCATTGTCATGCAGGAAAATCACCCCAGACCTCAACATGCTAGGACGTTTGTTTTGTATGGACCTTTTCAAGTTTGTTAGTGAGTTACAGTAACGCTCAGCATTAATTGTGGCATTCTTCTCCAAGAACTCCACTAGCAAAATTCCTTTTCTGTCCCAGAAGACAGTTGCCATGAGTTTCCTCGTGGAAAGTGTTTGACGACACTTTGTGGGTTTTTTCCGGGGAGTGAGTATGGCCCCACTACATTGATGGAAGCTTTGTTTCTGCATTCACATACTGCACCCAAGTCTCATCTCCTGTCACAATCTGATCGAGAAAAGCATCACCTTGTCTTTCGTAACGCTCAAATAAGGACAGTGCTGCTCACATCCGCTAAGACTTTTGTTCCTCATAAAGGTGTTTATGCACCCGTCTGGCAGAAAGTTTCCGGTAGCCCAAATCTTCGGTAATCACTTTGTACAAAAAGTACGACTAATCTGTGGAAAATCCGCACTAAGCTCCGACATGGTGAACCTGCGGTTTCTCTAACCTTTTCGTCAACCAAATGAACCAGATCTGCATTCACGATACTCGGTCGACCACTTCTCTCTTCATCATGGACATTGGTTCGCCCATTTTTTAACATACGGCACCATTGTCGTACACCACCTTCACTCATTACGTCTGGCCCATAAACTTCACAAAGTTGGCGATGGATTTCATTAGCTTTACAGTTTTTGGCCACAAGCAATCTTATTACAGAACGTACCTCACACCCAAAGCTCATACATGAGCCTTGCCTCACACCTGGCGGGACTTGCGATTGCAGCACACATTTTGACAGCACGTTGCTCAGAGAGGAACAAAGACACGACCTTGACTGCACCGCTGCTCGACGTGTACTGCTTCAAGGTACACTCTACCGCAAGAGCGGCGCCACTATCTCTGTTGTTATGCACGCTGTATGAAAACGGAAGTTACTTTATGAATAGCCCTCGAATTTTAAAATTTATTACATAGTTATGTACATATTTTTCCAATTTTGACTGCATATTTAAGTACATATTTCTTATTTAATATTGCACATAATCCGGGCTCAACTTATGAGATAACGGTTCACATTTTTTGCTATCCTTCTTCCCTACTCATTATAATACAGTCTCAAGAACACGTTATATTTGTTGCTGCACCTATTTTTACAAATATTTTGTAATTCTAGATAGCTATTTCGTTGTTGGAGCCATATTTTTTCATTATCTTGCGTTTAAGTACGAACATATTTCCTTAGGAGTTATCAGGTCTGTACATGCACTATCTTGTAGATGTGGATTTTTGGTTCTTTGACATATTTGTACGTTATTTTTTAAGACACAAAATACTATTGCGTGCATCAGTAACTTATAATACACCAGTATTTATTGACTGTAAAATATATCAACAGAAGATAACAGAAATTATCTTCTTCCATTTTAAATACGACTGCATTGTGTAAAATACAATGAACAACAAAGTCGTAAATTACTATTAGTTTTAACGATAAACTTAGTGAAGTGGAGAGAGATATTAATGTAAATAAGCAGTGTAATTAAATAAAAATACTTTCTAAAATATGAAGTTATTCGAAGAAGTTGGCTTGACGAGAACTTCCATAATCGGTGGATAGTATGCAGATGACCCAGAGAATGGACTCCAAGGTCGCCAGACTTAAACCCCCTTGACCTTGCCTTATGGAGTCATCTGAAGGAAAAGGTGTACGAAATGAAGATTCGTGATCTGCAACATCCAGGAAAAGTGTCGTGAAACTACCGCTGATTCGTTATACAATATTCTCAATAGCATGAAGATTCGCCTCCAGGGATGTCATGAACTTGGAGGCGCACATATCAAGCAAATATTATAATTTATCTATGAAGCGGGACTTGTCGGACACTCTGTAGAAACATGTCTGTAACCCGCATTGACTACCAGAAATCTCAAAGGATCTGTACGATATCTTAACTGCAATCTATCTGGGAACAAACTGTCAGTTAAATACGCTAACAATAGTGCTATAAAATTAAAACTTGTTAACATCTAATGGAAAATTGGACAAGTGGGACAGAATTGCAGTAACAGCTGAAATATTCCTTAACTTGAATTGAAATTATATGCAAATATAGTGACTATTACTCGGTCTGGAGAAACATGTATTTATGAATTATTTAAAGTACATGGACATAATGTAGATTTCCAGTTTTTGCTGAAATACAGAATCATGATAACCCGCATTGCTTCAGAGAACTGTTTGAACTGTCTTTAAGTCTATACGGGTTACAAAGAAATGGTAAAAATTTCCTTTTATAATTTTACAAGCGTCAATGCAGGACAGATATCTCAACTCTGTACTGAAATGCTACGAATGTTTTGCAAATTTGACAACTGTAATTTCTGTTCACTTATTCTCAGTGAAGTACGCAGAATTTTGTTAACGGGGTCATTATCAAAATTGTTTATAATTTACATTATCTTACTTACTTATAAATAGTTTTTAAGGAACCCGCAGGTTCATTGCTGCCCTCACATAAGCCCACTATCGGTCCCTATCCTGTGCAAGATTAATCCACTCTCTGTCATCATATCCCACCTCCCTCAAATCTATTTTAATATTATCCTCTCATCTACATCTCGGCGTCCACAAAGGTCTTATTCCCTCCGGCCTCCCAACTAACGCTCTATAGGGTAAGGCTGCGTATATCGCACCTCTTTAGCATTTATAATTTTTATTGAACAATACAATTTTTATTTTCTGCATTCCTTTACAGAAATACATTCCCAGAACATTTACCTTCCATGTAAAAAAGGATAATTGAATTTGATTTAATATTTTTGAAGTAGGATGACATTTTCGAAGCACTTGTCAGTGATGCCATTTAGGCAACTAGTTTCCTAAATAGAACCTGCGGTTTCTTAAATCGCACCTCTTTAACTGCAGGGAACAGGATGAAGGAAAGCTTTTAATATTGAACATATTGAACAGTATTTAATATGAATAAAGTAATAAATGCAAATTACAAGTGTATTGAAATTAATGAAAGAGAATAACGCATCTTCAAATAGAATTGAAAAAATAGAGCATAAATTACCTAACATTTAGACTTCCTGAATGCGTTTTTTATTGTTACACATTTGCCATGTGCTTCACCAGGCAGTTCAAACTGTAAACTGCGTCACCTTTTCTCCACGATTATCCCGAATCCACCTAAGAACTGCTTCATGATTTAGCTGTCTGAAATGGTTTGAAGACAGAAACATCTAAAGACTGGGCCTCTGAGTATTATGACGAGGAAGCTGAAATAGGAGCACATCATTTTCCCGAGATAATCTAGCTTCTAAATTTTTGGAATGGTTCGTTTAGGTGGACATACAGCAGCAGCACTTTTTTCTGTGGCAGGTTTGAGTGGAAAATAAAATGTTTGAGCTATTCGACAAATAGTTCACTGTTGATGTAACCTGACTCAGGGCAAACAAATAACGATCCTGGAAGAACACCAGCTGATAATGTAGGATGCACTGTTTGACGTTTAAAAATTTTCATAGGTGGCACAAAATATCTGGTGCGCTTGTACAACACACACTTGTTGTATTAACGCCCTTTTCACCACTTGATATTGCACCCACCTGATGCATTCATCGTTCAGTTAAAATTTTTTGGCCTTCTTTTGTACGGTTAGAATTGCTGCAGTTGCTCATATCGCACCGGTGCGAATTAGGCACCTACAAAGTGGTGCGAATTAAGACACTACGTCATAAGTTATTATTTCCTTCATTCTAGCCTATAATCACCACATGTTCGAAAATCCTACTAAGTTAAATGTTCTTTAATATTTCTTTTAACCAATAACATCTTAAGATTATGAATTCCTTTGCATACAAATCCGTTATTTAGTTACAAAATGTTAGCTAAATATACATCCACCTGAGCGATTATATTAAATACTCTATCACCACGTTGCTAGCACAAAGAAGTGGCAGAAATCAAGTGACATGGTGGAAGTTCATATGGTAGATTGTAACAATACCACTAGATGCTACACTACTACAGTACCTTGTTTTAAACTAGCAGTGGTGCCATTTAGGAAGCGGTGCGATTTATGCTACTCTACACTATGCATTTCTGAATTCGCCCATGCGTGCTACATGCCCTGCCCATCTCAAACGTCTGGATTTAATGTTCCTAATTATGTCAGGTGAAGAATACAATGCGTGCAGTTCTGCGTTGTGTAACTTCCTCCATTCTTCTGTAACTTCATCCCTCTTAGCCCAAAATATAGTACAATACCATACAAAAGCTTTGTATTAGTTTTAATCCCATTTGTTTTCCGGGTTTCCTCAGAAACAAAATTTTCAAACAAAAATCGGACGAAATATAGGGCATAATTACAGTAGTTGTATCCTAGCGTCAGAGAAATTCGAGGAAGTCATAGAATATCCAATTGAACTCTTATTTCATGTAGGAACTCCGAAGTACATATATGAAGCTGACAGATACAATATGTTGATATCAGGACCGCTTGAAACGTACTTCCTGTCCCCTTCATCAATTATTGTTTCACGTAAGTTCTTATTAAATCGTTACCACAACACGCAGAACAAGAAGGCTTGTTTCTCGGGCCATAAATTACAGTCTCTTCAAATTAATGTCACAAAATACTCAACGACAAACAGTAATTAGGAGAGGGTTATATTTTAATTGCCTAGTTAAAATTAATACTTGTGTTGACCAGTAGCTCAGGGGGAAAGGGAAGGCGAGATCTTAATCTGACTTAAACGTTTCCTGCCTTACAGGTTCCACTCGGTGGCATCCATCCTCTGACAGTGTGTGATGTTGTGACAACATCCCCTCCCCCTATCCTCTGTCTTTCGTTTCGTATGATAAGAATTTTTGATATTCTTTAGAGTCCAAAGGCTGGTTCACAATAAACCGGGAACGAGAAGCAGAGGACGTGAATACGAAAATTTTTGATTCACAATAAACCAAGAACGTAGACGACTATGCATATCGATATGCACGTCAATAACGATATGTAAAGTCGATATTACGCATTCTGATGTTATTTGTGTATAACTCACCAATGGCGTTCTCTCATGAGTACAAGGCAGCCAACATAAACACAGGTTAACCAACTTCGAAATTTCAACTGAAACATTTCATTAGGTACGGTACTATGCCCATGCAACTTTATTATCACAACCTATTTTAAGTTTACCATAACGTAAAATAATTAGAGAAGAAACATTTCTAATAGAACAAAAATGAACACAACAGTAGTTATTGAATTGAAGCATGAATATTATGTAGTGTGTAATACAACCAATACAATAATAAAATACGATTCACTTCCGATCGATGTTCAAAGATGCAGCTATTGAAAGCCACGTATTCTCCTTCATTGTCTCATCTTTATACGAGGCGCGCAGCTTATCGTAAACGTGAGGATTTTCCTCAACACTCAATATTAGAATCTCATCAAATAAAACTTGCTCCATGATGCACAGCACAGATCAAAATATTGCATAGGTTATGTCACGGTCTTCTTGCTACAAAATATACGACGACAAAATAGCTTTCAGATGGCAATAGAATGAATCTAGTGGGCTGTGATCGGAAACGTGAACGCCAAAGTTGAAACTTGGCCAACTTTCCGTTCCCGATTCCGGGCTCCGACAAGCTTTTCGTTAATTGTGAATGCTCACATTTAAATATATACATTTTAACAATTTTATCATTTTCGTTTTCGTTCCGATTCTCATTTCCGGTTTATTGTGAACCAGCCTTTACAGAGAATAACTTCTACATGTTTGTAGAGCATTACACGACTTCTTGATATATCTTTCTCTCTTTTGTCTTTAGTCTAAGCTTCGTCAAAGCCGGATGTTATTCTCCGGTTCCGGCTTGAAAAAAAGTTTAGAAATTTTGTTCTATTCACCTTAAAATTTATATCGATATGAAATTGTAATTATTACATTGCTTGAGGTTTATCACACGAATATGGCAAATATTCTCATTCAAAATTACAAAATTTGATGTGATTTCTATGTGAGCGCACGGAAAAGATCATGAATAGGCTTGTAATGATGGGGACTGATTACAACTGCAGCATGGTACATAGACTGGGGACGTGAGCTAGTACGAGTACATTGACTTGGTTCTGCGATCGATTACGGAAATAACAAAGTGAACATAAAATAATCTGGACAGATCTGAAAATAAATATAAGCTCTATAGCATTATATATATATATTACGTAGCTTTTCGTTATGTGCAGAAAAATTATTATTATGTATGTATTTATTCACACTGCAAATGGGTTAATATCCGTTGGCAATGGTAACTAATTACACTCAATAATGACAATAATAATAAACACAAGTAATAATAAATTGATAATAATAATAATAATAATAATAATAATAATAATAATAATAATAATTAATAATAACACGGAAATTTTACTTGAAGCAAGTAAAGCGAAAGGTTTGGCAGTAAATCCCTAAAAGACAAAGTATATGATTATGTCTCGTCATCAGAATATTCTACGAAATGGAAACATAAAAATTGGAGATTTACCTTTCGAAGAGGTGGAGAATTCAAATATCTTGGAGCAGCAGTAACAAATATAAATGATACTCAGGAGGAAATTAAACGCAGAATAAATATGCAAAATGCCTGTTATTATTCGGTTGCGAAACTTTTATCATCCAGTCTGCTGTCAAAAAATCTGAAAGTTAGAATTTATAAAACAGTTATATTACCGGTTGTTCTGTATGGTTGTGAAACTTGGACTGTCACTTTGAGAGAGGAACAAAGATTAAGGGTGTCTGAGAGTAAGGTTCTTAGGAAAATATTTGGGGCCAAGAGGGATGAAGTTGCAGGAGAATGGAGAAAGTTACACAACGCAGAACTGCACGCATTGTATTCTTCACCTGACATACTTAGGAACATTAAATCCAGACGTTTGAGGTAGGAAGGGCATGTAGCACGTATGGGCGAAACCAAAAATATATATAGAGCGTTAGTTGGGAGGCCGGAGGGAAAAAGACCTTTGGGGAGGCCGAGACGTAGATGGGAACATAATATTAAAATGGATTTGAGGGAGGTGGGATATGATGATAGAGAGTGGATTAATCTTGCACAGGATAGGAACCGATGGCGGGCTTATGTGGAGGCGGCAATGAACCTGCGGGTTCCTTAAAAGCCATTTGTAAGTAAGTAAATAATAACAATAATAATAATAAAACTAATAATAATAATAATAATAATAAAATAATAATAATAATGATCTATACTAATAATAAATCTGTAGCCAAAATTTTTCTGGTAATTTTCGATTTTCCGAAAATAATTGTTGTTAACATGTATAATTAACCATCCTGAACCCGAAAATCGCTTTTTTGAAATTTTTGTTTGTATGTCTGTCTGTCTCTCTGCCTATCTGTCTGTCTGTCTGGATGTTTGTTACCTTTTCACGCGATAATGGCTGAACAGATTATATGAAAATTGGAATATAAATTAAGTTCGTTGTAACTTAGAGTTTAGGCTATATGGCATTCAAAATACTTTATTTAAAAGGGGGGTTATAAGGGGGCCTGAGTTAAATAAATCGATATATCTCGCTTATTATTGATTTTCGTGAAAAATGTTACATAACAGAAGTTTCTTTAAACGTGATTTCCGATAAGTTTTATTCTTTACAAAATTTTGATAGGACTGATATTTAATGAGATAAATGAGTTTTAAAATTAAAATAATGCCATATAAGACGGTGCAATGAATTAAGAACAAATGACTTCGTCTATAAGGGGCCTTGGACAACAACAATCGAAACAAGGGCCTGGGACATCAACAATCGAAAGCTATTCAACAGAGCCTACAGAGAATGTTTCTATGTTTGTATGAAGTAATATCAGAAGCTAAATTAACCGATTTGTATAATTAATTATTATTTCACCATTGGAAAGTGTAGTTTCTCTAGATGGACATAATGCTATAATGTTATTACAGTAACGTCTGAGTAAATCGAGGACAGGTAAGATTAAAATAGCTTCTTATGCACAGAAAATTTGATAGGCTATTTTGTACATTCGTTTTCTGTATTTCTTAAAATAATATTTATGTACACTCATTTTAATCTCAGAGAATTAACGAACAACGAGAGTGTATTGATTTAGTATGCAGTAATAGTACGTTAGCTTAGCAATCCATTATTTTATAATTCAAATTTTAACTATGCTCAATTGAATCGTGTTAAAATACATAAAATATATATGCAATAAATGCAATTCAAAAAAAATTGGGTAATGAGGGAAGCAGATTATCTTGCGCTGTTGTAAAAGTTGTTCCCTGATCAAACGTCCTATTTTAATTATGTAATTACTTTATAGTTATTTCTAACAGGTGCAGCGGAGCGCACGGGTACGGCTAGTAATAATAATAATAATAATAATAATAATAATAATAAAATAATTGTCAGTCTGGGAATTGATGAATCTCTTGTCAGTTCTTAAATTTTAATTAATTTTTCCACACCAGAAGAAAAATATTTGTGACGAAACTGACATTTGTAAATCCACACGGAAAGTTAGCTACGTTTTGATAGGTGTCACAGCGCAAGAAGAAAAAGCTCCGAGACGGCGAAGGGCTAGCGTGCCGGAATGAGTGCGTGCCGTGAAGTCGCGCAAGAACACAGGCCCACATTTAAAGCAAGTCTCGGCCAATTTTCATGTAAAACCACATAATTGAGTCTAAGGACCGACTGCTTCCCAACACACGAAAAGCTTGTTGTTTTAGTCGCATGTACAGGCCTCAAGTCTGTTATTTAATCATTTTTTGTCTTGTTTTCCTTACTTGATTATGGGTTAAGAGTTCTTGTACAACACTCCCGACAACACAAAACACGAGTGAATTGAGAAATACAACTTAAAAACTGTTCGAGAATTAAACATGATATCCCCCACGTAATTGCCATGTAAAGTATAAACATTAGAGATTATTTCAATTCTGAAGAACGGAGAAAAGAGATACATATAAAAAAGAGAACTTATATCACGGGGCTTTAAATAGATATGCAGAAGCAATTTGTAATACCCGGAAGCATGGGACGCTAATTATATTTTATATATAAAAGTAGGAGGAACAAAAACAAAGTGCATAAGATTTGCTGATGATATGACGTTGTTAGCAGAAGAGGAGATGATACTAAGGGATATGCTACTGGAGCTAAATGACAGCTGTGAGCAGTATGGAATGAAGATAAATGCAAACAAGACAAAACCATGGCTGTCGCAAGAAAAATAAAGAAGGTAAACTTGAGAATTCTAAATGAGGCAGTTGTAGAGCAAGTGTACAGCTTCAAATACTTGGAGTGTACTATAAACAGTAAAATGAGCTACAGCCAGGAAGTTAAATACTTGGGGTGTACTATAAGCAGTAACATGAGCTGCTGCCAAAGGATGATAGCAAAGGCAAAGGAAGCAATAGGAAGGAGCTTTTAATAAAAGGAAAAGGAGCATCTTCTGCGGATCTCTGTAAAAAGAATTAAGGAAGAGACTAGTGAAGTGTTTTGTATGGAGTGTGGCATTGTAAGGGGCAGAAACACGGACATTACGACGAAATGAAGAAAAACGAATAGAAGCATTTCAAATGTGGATATGGAGAAGAATGGAGCGTGTGAAATGGACAGACAGAATAAGAAATGAAGTTGTGTTGGAAAGAGTGGGTGAAGAAAGAATGATGCTGAAACTGATCAGAAAGGTAAAAAGGAATTGGTTGGGTCACTGGCTGAGAAGAAACTGCCTACTGAAAGATGCACTGGAAGAAATGGTGAACGGGAGAAGAGTTCGGGGCAGAAGAAGATATCAGATGACAGACGACATTAAGATATATGCATCATATGCGGAGACAAAGAGGAAGGCAGAAAATAGAAAAATTGGAGAATGCTGGGTTTGCAGTGAAAGATCTGACCATGGGCAGAACACTTATGTATGTATGTATGTATGTATGTATGTATGTATGTATGTATGTATGTATGTATGTATGTATGTATGTATGTATGTATGTAATGGTTTCATATCGGTGAATTTTATTAATTTTGTATGGACATCTTTCTCGTTTGTGTTCACTCGTTCCAGACTTACACTATGTAGTACTACTTTACTTCTTATCGAGTTTTCATCAATGCGTACCATTATTTTAGATGTTAAATATTCCCAATTTCGTTGAAGTTTTTATTCTCTTAGATTTTTTCAATGACTCTGTCGGTAAATTTCTACAGAACTGGTTTCATATCGGTGATTTTATTAATTTTGAATAAATCTTTCTCAGTTTGTACATAAATATCGTTCCAGAATTACACTATGTAAGAAATTTACTTCTTATCGAGTTTTCATCAATGGTACCATTATTTTTGATATTAAATTTCAAACAAAAAAGTTTTTATTCTCTTAATTTTTTCAAGTGAATTTAGTTCATTTTGTGATAACAATTAATGAATATAATCTAACAATTCATAGCGTGTTTCCAAAAAATTGCCATATGATTAACCACCCTGAATAAAAAAATAATTGAAATTTTGAGTTTTGTCCTTTAAATGTGTAGAAAATTGATCCAAAAATGTCACTTTTCGTTCTGCACAGGAATTTTACAAAATAACATTTATTCGGATCAAATTTCTGCACATTTAAAGGCCAAAATACTTATTTCAATTTTAAATCTGCTCTTTTAAATCAACTGAGGATAGTGGGAATTAAATCAATGGCTTTCCTAATGTACGCTATTTCACATGAAATGAATTAAATAAATCAAAATATTTCACATGAAACAATTTTATTGATTTCGAAAAATGAAGCAAAAAAGTTTTTTTAAAACTGCATTCATCTTTCTTGTTTGAAATATCTCAAAGAATAAATTCTTGAAATTAATAACATTACTTACGGTTCACTTTGTATAAATATTTAATAGCTAAGACATATTATGTGTTTTGAGTCAATTCATAAATATTTTATACTTATCCTTGTTATCAGACAATCGGCTAGTATAAAATTTTATATACTAGAGAATGTTTCTATGTTTGTAGAAATAAATATATAAGTAATTACATTTTAAATAGGACATTTGATTCAGGGAACATTGTGTTTCTCTAGAAGGACATAATGTTTAATGTTATTACAGTAACGTCTGAGTAAATTGATCCAGGTAATTAAAATGCGATCATTTTGGTCCAGAAAATTTGATAGGCTATTTTGACATTCGTTTAACTGTACCCTTTATTTTTGAGAAGGATAAATCTTAAAATAATATTTACTGTATTACACTCATTTTAATCTCAGACAATTCCTTTAACATGTTTATTGATTTTTAGTATAAATGAAGATTGACATCATTTAGATTTAATGTGTACGTATATTTTATTTTACTTGTTATACGTTTCATTGAATTATGGTAATAACTTAATTTTAACCCTTATTTTCTACGTATTCAGTAAATGGCGCTTTGCCCAAAGTTCTGAACCCTTCAAATAACTTAAATTATATTATATAATATTACATATTATATTATATTATATCAGAAGTTACTGTAATAACATTATAGCATTATGTCCATTTAGAGAAACTACACTTTCCAATGGTAAATAATAATTAATTATACAAATTTCGGTTAATTTAACTTTGATATTACTTCAAATAAAACACGGAAACAATCTTTAGGCTATCTTTCTTAGCTTTTCGATTAATTATTTTATATGAAACATTTCATAGGCCCTTACGAAGTTTTGTTTTTTAATTCATTACACGGCATTTAGATGGCAGTTATTTTAAATATTAAGAATTTGATTTATCTCATTAAATATCAGTTCTATCAAAATTTTGCAAGGAATAAAACTTATCGGAATTTTACAAAGCTACTTTTGCGGATCAACATTTTTCACAAAAGGACAAAAATAAAATATTTGGATTTATTTAATTATAATATCTGCCTTTTAAATAACGTATTTTGAATTAAATCAATAGCTTAGAATCTAAGTTACAACGAACTTAAATTTTATTCCAATTTTTATTGAAAAAGGTTCAGCAATTAAAAAAAAAAAAGGAAAAACATATTCAACAGACTTGTTTGAAATATCATCAAAGAAAAATTTCAAAAATAACATTTTACAGTTCAATTTGTATAAATATTTATAGCTAAGACATATTATTTTGAGAAAATTGATAATATATTTTATAAATATTCCTGTTGCAGCCTCTACAGAGGTTATTGGTAGGCTAGTATATACATTTTATATACAAATAGATATTACCATGTACCATACATGCACCTCTTAGAAATAAATACTAAAGTAATTACAAATTAAAATAGACATTTGATTCAGGGAACATTCGTGTTTGATAGATGGATAAATCGTTTAATATGTTACTTAATTTAAATTGCATCAAATAATTAAAATGTCCATCATTTTGGTCTAGAAACTTTTGGTGCAGGTGACAATTCCTTTAACATGTTTCTTAATTTTTCCCTATTATATGCAACCATAGTTAAATGAAGATTGACATCATTTAGATTTAATGTGTATATTTTCTTTTACTTGTTATACGTTTCATTGAATTATGGTAATAAAATTTTAACCCTTGGGTTCTACCTATTCAGTAAATGGCTTGGCCCACTATGGTTCTGGAACCCTTCAAATAACGTAAATTATATTAAAACACATTTCGAAGAGCATATATTTAAATTATATTATTTATATTATATTATATTATATATCCATTAATTATATAAAAGGGTATTATATTAATTATATTATATTATATTGATATTAATTTATCAAAGTTACTGTAATAACATTATAGCATGTCATTTAAGAAACTACACTTTCCAATGGTGAAATAATAATTAATTATACAAATCTGTTAATTTAACGACGATATTATCAACAAACAAAACATTCTCTGGAACTATCTTTCATAGCTTGATTGTTGCTATCGAAAAAGCCTTAGACCTCATTTGTTTTTTAATTCATTACAAGAGTTAGATGGCAGTTATTTTAATTTTAAAACTCATTTATCTCATTAAATATCAGTCCTATCAAACTTTTTCAAGCACCAAATATCGGAAATTTTTGTAAAAAACATTTTTATGTAACATTTTTAAAAACCAATAATAAGCGAGATGTTTGGATTTATTTAATCCAGGCCCCCTTATAACGGAACCCTTTTAATTAATGTATTTTGAATGCCATATAGCCTAGAATCTAAGATACAACAACTTAATATATATTCCAATTTTCCGAAATCCGTTCAGCCATTATCGCGTGAAAAGGTAACAAACATAAGACAGACAGATGATGACAGACAGACATACAAACAAAAATTTCAAAAAAGCTATTTTTTAAACGGTTTCAGATCACTGTTAATTATATATGTTAGGACCAATTATTTTTGGAAAATCGAAAATTACCAGAAAAATTTCGGCTACAGACTTATTATTAGTAGGCCTATAGATACATATTGTATACAAATAGATATTATACATGTACCATACATACACTAGCTCTTATAAGAAATGCATGACTAGTCGTTGGCAAACTCTGCACTAGAAGTCTATTCGATCGAGCTGCCTCTCGACACATGTTCAAACCAAGCTTCAAACGCGTTGGAAGGCGTGGCCTCAGATTACAAGTCCATCAGACTATAAAACTTACACCAGGTGACATTTCTCCTGCCAGTCTGCATAATTTTGTCCCTACTTTATGTTTCCTCACACACAAGCACACACATCACACATACATTGTACCACTGAAATCACACACTATCTGGTGTGACCACACACACCTTCCTAGCTACTCTTTTGGAAAGTTTTCACAAGTCACGTGTGTCTTAAAACACATTTCGAAGACAGATATTCCGGAAGTTACAGTTGCCACAGCTGTATCAGTAAATTTGCATATCCATTAACACCTATAAAAGGGTATGCATTAATATTTCTGACCGATTGATCAGTAATTTATAAAAGGTTACTGCAAATGCACTTTCTACCAGTCACAAGAATATGGAAATTTTGGTCTATATTATCGCTTCTAATCTGTAATTTAACGACGATATATCAACCTTCAAACATCATGGAACTATCTGATATTCTTCTAATAGTTGAGGAAAACCTCACACAAAAAGCCTTACACCTACACACACACACACACACAATTAACACACACACACACACACACACACACACACACACACACACACACACACACACACAAAGCTGCACAAAGTGTTTACACACACACACTATCACACACTATGGCACCAGAATATTGTAAATTTAAAAAATGTGTAAAAACATGGCTTTGGACTTATGAATGAAGAAAAATTAGTTTCGCTACCAGGGATTCGAACACAGGAACCTCAGCTTAGCGCGCTGGGTGCTCTTACCATCTGAGCTATGCCGGGATCCGATCCACAGCACCGGCCGAACTCTCCTCCTCCTCGTCAATGATAATAATGATGATGATGAGCGCATATTTTAATAACTATGTGGTCATTTAAACGACAGTTTTAGATCACTGTTAAAAAAAAAAAACACACACACACACACGCACGCACGCACGCACACACACACACAAAATAGAACTCCGATTATCCGTCACCCTATTAACCGATTATCGGATTATCCGTCTCTCTCTCTCTCTTTTATAGGACAAAATATGAAGTCCTATACAATTACTTGTTGGAGGAGGTGTTTTTCCCAACTTGTAAAATAATCACTACCTGCTTTCAAGAAAATGACCCCAAGAAGTGCCACACAATCGCTAAACCCGTGTACAATTCAGTCCTTGTTCTACTGTTGGTGTGGACGTTCTGTATAACATATACAAAATATCTTCCATGGGTGTCGAAAGAAAACGTGTTGTGCTAAGTATAAAAAAGAGCAAATAATTGAGAGATTTGGAAAAGAAGAAACTTTATCTCATATCGAATCAGAATACGAGATTGGCGTTACAACTGTGCGAGATTTAATAAAAAAAGAGGTAAATTGTATAAAGTACGAGTGTGTAAATCTGAAACACGAGACCTCTACTCCTATCTTTCGGCAGATAACCATCACAAGGAGTTCCCTTAGTCCTTAAAACCCGTCACTGATAACCAGACTTAAATTCTGATCCACTAACTAGCATGTTAAACATAACACCAAGGAGAAAATTGCGAAATTATAGGCCTACATTATGCACTTTATTTATGAAAATCTTTTATGATATAGATTAACCGATTTTTTCGATTAACCGTTCAGTCAAACCCTTTCATTACCACGGATAATATCAGTAGATCTACATGGTAACACAAAAAATTCCTTTAACACTCTTAATGGCCCATAATTTTTGAAAATATATTCGAACTATTCTGTTTTTGACCCCTTATAACTTTTGTGGTATACAGTTACTTCATAAAATATAAAGTAGAAAAAATTAGAAGCAGTGATCTATGTTTCATATTCAGACTATATGTATAAACTGAACCACGCTGTACTTTTCCCTCCAAACCTCTCCTCTTGTTCCTGTTTTTCAAACAAAAAGCTTCGGAATCTTTAACTAATTTGAGGTTCAAATTACTACTACATTAACTGAATTACAGAAAGTTTGTTTTACTCTTCCGATAATAGAAATTAATAGAAAGGAAACACTGTATCTCTGACTTCGTGCAGCATCTTCCAGCTATGTTGAAGTGATGTTTCGAAGAACTAGGCCATAAAAAGAAAGAGAAGGTTCATATAACATCTATAAAAGTAAACTTAATTGCTGTCATAAAATAGTCCACCTATAGGCAGCGAATTCTTCATGTATAAAAATATAATTAATTCTTTAAAACGAGAAACAAGATAAGATACATTACAGCGATAATATAATCATTATTTCTCAATTTAATACACAGCTGAGTAAAAATGTAATCTTCGAGAAGCACCATTTACTTTTATGTAAGTCTGATAACGGGACTGTAGACAAAAAGAATTTTATAGAAAATTGATTATGATGTGTTACTTCATTCCATTATAGAGAGATTTATTGCATAACGAGAAAGATTATGGTAAATGGAAGGGCCAGGAAATTTGGCTATTTGCTCCATTCTACTTTGTATTTTGTCTACAATATCTTTCAACCTTATATTGCAACCTAAATAAGGACAAAAAGTGTCCCTCTCGGAATATTTTGAGAGTTGATACATGGAAAAGTGTAAAGAGAGAGTATTCCTAAAAGTACTTGGATTTTACTTAGTGGAATTTTATATCACCATATCTTCACATAATATTCATTCATCGAAATTTTGTAATTTTTAGTTCGTAGCTCAGACGGCAGGCGTATTTGCCTACCGATCTGAGTTCAGCTCTGGCGTGAGTTCGATTACCTCTTCGGTTGATTATCTAGTTGGGATTTTTCCCAGGTTTTCTCCAACTATAAGGTGAATGTTAGGAAATATATGGCGAAAGCTTATAGAGTGTTAGTTGGGAGGCCGAGGGGAAAAAGACCTTTAGAGGCCGAGATATTTTTTTTTTATTTATTGAAATGTAAATATGCAGAATAAAGAATATAATTACAAACAAACAAGAGAAATAGAAATAAAATAATACAAACAATATAAAATAGGAGATACAGTAGTATTAACAAAATTTGAGACCGAATGAGCAGCGCTTGTGTTCGGTCGCAGTTCAGATATAATATTAATAGGCCTATAAGAGAATATAAAATAAAATAAAATAGGAAATAGAATTTAAATTTACAGTTACAGAAATTATGTAATACAATATTAATATAGGAGAAATATAGAAAATAAAAAATTGATAATAAAAATAAATAAGTAAAATAAAATAGGAACTAAAATTTAAATTACAGCGGCAATGGAATTATATAATATAATATTAACACTAGAGAAGAATAATATCGCACGTGAAAAGTAGGACTATATATTTAAAAATTATAGAATACAAATATAATATAGGTTGATTAATTCATACACATAGGCTATAAATTTATTTAATCAAATTGAAGACATTAACACGTTTCTAATTTTCTTGTTATATGTTAGTGGGTTACATGTTAGAAGTTCTGGGTGTAATTCAGCTAAAGCATTGTACAACCGAGGGCCAAAATTAATGCTATATAGATGGGAGGATAATAATGAAATGTATTTGAGACAGGTGGGATATGATGGTAAGGACTGGATTAATCTTTCTCAGGATAGGGACCGATGCAGGGTTTATGTGAGGGCGGCAATGAACCTCCGAGTTCTCTAAAAGCCGTAAGTAATAATAATAATAATAATAATAATAATAATAATAATAATAATAGCTTCAGAATTGATACCCACACTAACAGCAAGGTTATGAAATTGAAGTTTGAATGAAAGACTATTGAAAAATTGAGCATCCCTGTGCCTTGAGTTTATCGAGGATATCATCCCAGAAGGGCATATCACAAATTTGAGTTTTTCAAATATTTTAATGGAATTTATTTCTTTGAAAATAATTGTTTGAGAATTACAGTGGACATGAAAAGAATCAAAGAGAGTAAGTACCCTGTTGTGTAGATAAGTAAAGAAGAAAATAATTCCATATTTTTATGGCTCTAAAGTAAACTTGCAGTTTTGTTGATACGTACATCTAGTATAATGCCCTCGATGTGCTCACTTAACTGGCGATTCTCTCTGAGTACAAAATCTACGTGAGCAGTAAGGGGAGATTTCGTCAAGGACTCATTAACAATTTCTTCCTCTTTTCCGTTATTTCATAATTTATGTTATTGTATTAATTAATTTTGTTCGCCCAATCGTCATTCATTCATTCCATTCCCTGTTTCATTAATTCACTCGCTTACCTGTTGACTTAACACAGACACATTCACTCATTCATTATCAGTCTTATGGATTGACACATATACTGATTTTCTAGTCGTAAATGAATCATCACCTGAGAAACGATA
This sequence comes from Periplaneta americana, assembly GCA_025594305.2. NCBI lineage: Eukaryota > Metazoa > Arthropoda > Insecta > Blattodea > Blattidae > Periplaneta > Periplaneta americana. Next base: position 22,173,993 of record JAJSOF020000035.1, read on the forward strand.
AATGGTCCTTGGAGTTGATGAAGTGTTGTTGAATAAGCGATGAAAATAAGTACATAAATTAAATTGGCGGTCTGGTCACAAGTAATAACGTGCCTATGAAATATGGCGGCGTGGGCACATGTCATGTACTCAAACAGGTCAATTAGTACTCAAGGACATGTGGAGCCTCTACAAAACGAACAGGTGTGGCGAGGAGAAGCATGTGTGAAATACTGACTGAGGCGAAGAGAGTTCGAATAAGGATCAAATATGACGTTGGTTATATTATTATTATTATTATTATATTATTATTAGCCTATTATTAATATTAGCCCATTTTGTTATTAGCCTATTATTATTAATATTATTATTATTATTATTAGCATATTGTTATTAGCCTATTATTATTATTATCCTATTATTATTATTATTATTAGCCTATTATTATTATCCTATTATTATTATTATTATTATTATTATTATTATTAATATTTTGTTATTAGCCTATTTTGTTATTAGCCTATTATTATTATTATTATTATTATTATTATTATTAGCCTATTATTAATATTAGCCCATTTTGTTATTAGCCTATTATTATTATTATTATTATTATTATTATTATTATTATTATTATTATTATTAGCATATTGTTATTAGTCTATTATTATTATTAGCATATTGTTATTAGCCTATTATTATTATTATTATTATTATTATTATTATTATTATTATTATTATTATTATTATTATTATTATTAAATGTACATTTATTTGTAACCCTATTTTACTCGTTCGAATATTAGGAATAGTATAGGCCAGCGTTTCTCAAACTATGGTCCGCGGACCACCTGTGGTCCTCGATGTCTGCCCTTGTGGTCCTTCAAAAAAGGCAGAAGGAAAAATAAAATTCAAGCGAATTTCGTATCACTCTATAGCTGAAAATCTCAGAGTTTGGAAATGACACATGACAATCGCCTTTCACTTTTTCTCTCAGTATTGACTTTTATGAAATTTATACCCTATCCGTCTACTGACTTCCCACTCTACTCTCAACAACAAAAGAGGAATTTAAAGCACTATGAATGTGGGGTTTCTCGCCATCTTTTCCCTGCACATCTGGCGCCAAGTCTGTAACCCAGCCAGGGACCATCCGAATCCTTAACAGAGGACGGAACCTTTTCACGTATTTATGACTTTCTTAATAGTTTTGCCGATACCCTTTCTGTACATTGAAATGGTCACGTACTGTACGTCGTACACCAATAATACAACTCTGAGGTCAAAATTTGAAACTTATTTTCGAAGTAAATATGACGAATTTTCATGGGTTCGTGATCACTTTCATTGCGATATTGAAACTAACAAACTTTCATTGTGTGAAAGAGAACAGTTAATTGAACTCTCGATTCAGACCGGACTTAAAATGAAATTCCAAGCGGAAGGTATGATTAATTTCTGGACTTCATCACAAGTGAAAAGAGAATATAGTGAACTGTATAATGGTGTTTTACAGATTATAATTCAGTTTGCTTCTACGTATCTGTGTGAGAAAGGGTTTTCATCACTAACTCTAATAAAAACAAAGTAGGCTACCGAAATCGACTCGATGTATGTGACGATCTCCGACTTAAGCTTACCAGCATACGTCCAGTTATAGAACAACTGTGCAAGAATCAGCAGGCTCATTCATCTCATTAATGTGAATACCAACATTTGTTTTGTTTAGTTAATAAGTTAAAAATTATCCAAACTCTAATAATCTTGAATTAATAAAGAAACAAAAATGAATTTTCTTCTACTAACATTAGCTTAATTAGTTAATACTAATATAAAATTAATTTAATTTAATTAATTTTAATTAATTAATTATATTTTAAAATATAACTATACTGGTATTAAAATATGCTACATAAATGACAAATTTTCTTTCGAAAGGAACAAGAATAAGGTGGTCCGTGGAACTGTTCCGACTTAAGAAAAGTGGTCCCCACTTCAAAAAAGTTTGAGAAACGCTGGTATAGGCTATACACATTTCTTTAATACAAGCTTATAAATCAATGTCAAACTAGATAAGAAAAAATATTTTCAATAATAATATTAAAGGCAGATTGAAGTTGTACAAAAAGATTATCGCTAACGACAAAATTGTTATTTGAAGGCCTGCATTATAAAAAAACAGCAATTACATAAAATAAATGTAAAAAGTGGTGGTCCAAATTCACCATGTACAATATTAACTAAAATTATGCGAAATACTTATGGATCACTTTTACAAATATTATAATTAGAGAAAAAAAAGCATGTACAGAAATAACAATCATCAATATACGCCATCTCATATACAGGTAATGATAGAGGTACCGAAAATTTTACAGGTGATAGAGATCGTGTTCCTGAACAGAAAAAACTTTATTAAAGTAGCAAAATTCTAAGTATCAAAAAGAACTTTTAAGAAAACTTCAGAATTTCTTAGACGCGCATTGTTGCCCACTCGTGTTAACCAACTGTTTTAAACTCCACAGAAAATATCAAATCAAGAACTAAATCAACACACTTCCGTTTTCAACTCATTTCAATTCTTTCCTTTTCATCATAACTCAAATCAACTCTTTCCTTCTCATCACAACTCAGTTCAACTCTTTCCTTCTCAAAAGAACTAAATTCAATTTCCTTCTCAACACAACTAAACTCAACTTTCCCCTTAAGGGGTTAGGTACAGCTTACAGCAGTAAAATGTTTAGAAATATTCAACATTTTTTCCTCCATTACTGTATCTAGTACAATAATTAAAATTGGTATGTGTAAAACACTGTCCTTCTGCTGTATTTAAAAAAATATTTTTACGATTTAAAAATAATTATTTATATATTTTTTCAAAGTTCACAGTTCACTGTGCAGTGATGAAGCGTTTCCCTTATAACTCATAAACTTGTTAACTTTTCTATATTCTCTTCCTTTTATTTTATTGCTGAAACTCATGTTTACAATATTATGCTCTTTCAACTACATTCCTTAATAAATATTTTTTTTTTATTTTGTATTAGAAGAAAATAATGATATTTGACCATTTTTAAAAATAAATTTATTTTTCATCAGTGATTTTGCATCATACTGTAGATATGACATGCATAAATACACACAAAAAATTTCATCACAGAATGTTGGATAGTTTTTTAGTTATTTTGGAAACGCTTCATCACTGCACAGTGAAATGAATTATGAAGAAAGAAAATGTAAATATTTTTTTAATCGCAAAAATATATATTTTTTTCATATAGCAGAAGAACAGTGTTTTACACATATCAATTTTCATTATTGTACACGATATAGTAATGGAGAAAAAAATGTTGAATATTTCAGAGATTTTACTGCTGTAAGCTGTACCTAATCCCTTAATAAAACAACTAAACTCAATTCTTCTCTTCTAAACACAACTAAATTCAACTCGTTCCTTAATTCAACTCTTTCCTTCTCAACACAAACTCAAATTTCCCCTTCTCAACACAATTAAACTCAATTCTTCTTTTCTAAACACAACTGGTCTCTTTTCAACCAAACTGAACACTTTCCTTGTCAGCACAACACAACTTCTCCCTTCAACCGAACTCGCTCCTTCTCTTCTCACTACAACGGAACTCTTCCCTTTTCAATACAACTAAATTCAACTCTTTCCTTCTCACCACAACTCAACTATACAATTAAACTCAAATCTTCTCTTCTAAACACAACTAAACTCAACTCGTCTCTTTTCAACCAAACTCAACTCTTTTCTTCTCAGCACAACTCAACTCTTCCCTTCTCACAACATCTCACCTCTTCCCTTCTCAACACAACTAAACTCATCTTTTCCCTTTTCAACCCAACTCAACTCTTCTCTTTTCAACCCTGGTCTTCTCAACATAACTCAACTCTTTCGTTCTCAACCCATACAAACTCAACTCTTCCCTTCCACACCTAACTAAACTCAACTTCTTCCCGCCCTGCCTTTCTTTCCATTGCCTTCCTTCCTCGTCCCTTTTCTTCCCTCCTCTCTTTTCTATTTTTTGTATTTTCCCTTTTCTTTCATAGCTATTGATTTATTTCTCAGGTCAATTTTTATGTCTTTATTCTGTTTATCTGATATACATTTACTTCTTCTACCTCTGTATCTTTTATTCATCTAGTTTCGATTTTCTTTCGTTCCTTTTTCTGTTTTTACTTTTTTTTCTTTCTTATTTTCAGCCATTATCTCTTTTATTTATTTCTTTTTCTTTATTTTCTACTTCTCTTTCTCTTTTCTCTCCTTATCCTTGTTTTTGCTTCTCTTTTCAATGTGTCTTATTTCTGTTTATTCCCTAGTTTTTCCGTCTCTTTCTGTAATCCTCTCTCGCCAAGCAGTGAGGCCCTGTACGGGCTGCTAATTCCTTGTTCTCGTCCACTGGCAGGAAGCGGCCGATCCTTCTCTGTGGCTATGCTTTATTGGCACGACACGGTCCCTTACAACTCACGTGTCGTTTATTACAAATTCATAACACATTTTTATGTTGTGTCGCGTTTAGGTACCAGCCCCTCCCGCCGCACGTTAGCAATTCAAGATCGCGTCATTCCATTACCAGAAACGGCGTGGCTACGTAGCGACCGAGGAAGTCAGGGCTTCGTTTCTCGACTGTCCTTAACTGTATGTCACGTACTCTGTTCCTGGTCGTGGTGACGTAGTTTCGACACCCGGGACAGTATTGATAAAGATAATCAGAGACCGGAACTTTGGCAGAATGCCTTTTTAAATGTGTTAAATCTATCCTCATTTTGAAAGTAAATCTGTACGAATTATACCTTTGTGATTGAAACGTCACAGTTTTATGTTGTCCTTTTCTGCATTTTTTAATGTAAATGGCTAATTTACAAAATAAATGCTTTTTTTTCTTTATTTTATTATATAATTATTATAATTATTTATCTATTATTAAATAATTTATTATTAAAATTGTCCACAGATATATTTTAATTTATTTCTATAACCGCTACAGTGAAAGTGACTTCACCCAATGTATATTATTGTCTTTCAGTCAGTTCATATTCTCTTTGCAACAGTGAGTACTGCCGTGCAAAAATGTATAACAGTAAGCGTTTTAATTATCGCTTGTGTTTATTTGACAAGGCAACAATGAGTGCGGGTCTTACGTTATTTTTAACGGTTATTTTTCTTCCAGTTTTCATTGCGACGTTGTTGTACCTAGGTAAATATTTCATATCGCAACATATCAGTACAATCAAACACAAAAATGCACTTTCCAAGGCTACTGGGAAGAAGATTTCTTTGCTTCCAACAGTAATTGCAACATCGAGTCGAAAATCTCAATTTGCATTTGACTTATGTAAAAGCTTTTCTTGCTGCCTAAATCCCTTTGTGAAAGTGCAAGGTTGTGGGTCTACTGCAGTTTTTGTAATTGTTTTATTGTAATTTAGCCTTTTATTGCGTATTTTAGCTATTTATGATGCCTTTTTTGCCTGCTTGTTTTAATGATTCATAATGCCTGAACTTCCGGTCTCTGATAATAACGAAACTGATAATAATTGTTGTGTGATTTTTAAACGTTTCATCGTGAACGTCTATTTCTATTTCCTTTATTTCCTTCTTCTTAAAATGCTCTTCTTCTCTTCATTTTAAACTTCATTTTGTGCTGATTACTCTTTTTCGCTTAATTGTATCTCCAAGTTTCAAAATTTATCACTTTGCTTATGTTTACACCTTTTCCATTTCCTGTCCATTCCACTTTTAATTTTTAAATTGTTTTGTCTTCTTTTATTTGTAAAGTTTTAAACTTTGTATTCTTCATTACTTTTATTCATTACTCTTCCTTATCTCCTTGCCGCAGATTATTTTTAATTTTTTCTTCCTTCCTTTTGCATTGACTTTCAGTTCCTTTTCTTTCTTTTATTTTTATTTCGTCATATTCCTTTCCTTCATTATTCCTTCATTATTCTTTCTTTCTCAATTTATCTCCTTTCTCTGCTTTTATTAATTCCTTCCTTTTATCTTTCTTCTCTATTTACTTCCTTTGTTATCCTTCTCCTCTCTTTCTCTCTCTTTCCTTTCTTTGTTATTATCTTTCTTTCTACGTGAATCTTCATTTCTGTCTTTATTTCTTTTGTTTCTTTTTCTTTCTTCCTTTTTCCTACCTTTATACTTTATCCCAGTTTTTACCGTTCTCTGTTATTCTTTGTCTTTCTTCATTTCTCATTCTTTATTCTATTTCAATCTTCCATTCTTCTGTCTTTTCTGGTTATTTTTATCACACAATCTCTATCAAGTTATTTTTCAAGTTTTCATTTTTCTTTTATTCTTCAAAATTTTAATTTCCAATTCTTTCTTTATTTTATTCTTTCTTCCTCTTTGTTTGATTGTCTGTCACAAATTATTTGTTATCCATTTTTCTTTCCATCAGTTTTAATTTATTCTATTTCTTTCATTTTCGTTTCATCGTGTATTCCTTCTTTCTCTTCTCGTAATTTTCTTTTTCCTTCTTTACGCATTTCCATTTTTCTCTCTGTTTCTCCCTTTATATTTTAGCGTAGGACCTTCCTAACTTTTTCTTTCTGCTTATTTTCATTTCCATTACAATTTTTCACTTTGATTTTTTTTTTTTTTTTGTCTCTTCGTTTCTCTTTATGACGACGACTTTGGCTGTGAGAAATCGAAAATGACTTACGATTGTTTTACAGAAGATGAAAACACTGATTATAATTTACCTTACGCACATAAAGCTATAATTTATTTCCATAGTTACATTTATTCAGATCGTCCGTTAGTGTTTTAAATTAAAAACCCATTTCTAGTCGCAGATGTCCCAGGATGATATATTTATCTGGCTGCTTAGCGCTGGTAATAAATATTGGACTTTTTTATATTGGGTTGTTACTTTCCTTCGACAATGCGATTGGAAAAAGGGGAGTGGGACTTTACATAAAATAAAATTTCAACCACAGAGAAGAAGAGGAAGGTAGGTAGAGAGAGAGAGAGAGAGAGAGAGAGAGAGAGAGCAGATAATAAGATACAGGGAATCGATACGAGGGATGTAACCAAATTCACCATCGTGACGCAATGAAAGGAACATGTTGATTTTAAAATAATAGGTGTAGGTACATGAGACGTGGCATGATTACTTCTTGAAATGCTAGTCGAGTCCACTTCTGTTCGTGAAGTCAGTCCATATAACATAAGCAGGCTGGATAACGATCTGCATCGAGTCGTCTCCTGCAGTGCCGGTCGCTGCAACAACCGCCTATCTCTCATTTCCTTAATCTTATATACAGGGAGATACAAAATATGCGCGACAGTGTATTTCAAAATTTTACGCTATTATTGTGCGATTAACAATTTTTATGTATGCGTTTTTAGGCTTTTACTGCGAATGTGATCAGAGTTAGGCTTTTACGTAGTTTACATAGAGCGTATTCCGAATCTCACCGGTGAGCAATCCGATGACATCACGGTGTTCCGAATTCCACCGATGACGTCATTGATGCTCCACCGGTGTCGCACCGATGCCATCAACTTGCAGAGGTGGTGGCAGTCTCCATCAGCCGCCATGAGTGAATCTGATTGGTTCTTGTATAGGGCGGGAATTAGCAGACGAATAACATCGTGCACTGTTGTGTCATGGCGGTGTGTTCTGCTTTAGTTCTGCTGTATTGTTTGTAATGAGCACAACGTAAAACAATATGTTAATGGCTTATGAGCGAACATGTCAACGGACCAGTTAGTACTACTGGTTCAAGAAATAAATTGTTTATGCTATCTTTTCTTTGAACGAGATGGGAGTACGGAAATTTCGCAAAATTTTGCTAGCGTAGCACAGAAAACAACTTGTACAGTCGCCATGACAGCATCGATCCTTCCAGCAGTTTTGTTCCTTATTTCGCTGCAACGTGACGTCATTGATGCCACCGGACCGGTGAGATTCGGAATACGCTGATAGGTTGGATAAAAGTTATGGCAACACTGCTGTCACATGACGATGGTGTGTTCGAAAGTTGCCAGCTGTGTGGACGTGAACAAGCACTGTTAGATGAGTTAATGCAGCCAGCGGCGACAGTACTCTGTCAATCTACTGCAGTGTATAGAACGTTGACTTTCATAAGGATAGTGCGAGCGCCCCAAGACCATGTTTACAAAACTAGAGCAACGTTCCTATATCAAAATTGATATGGCACGAGGTCGTAGTGCACAAGAATGTTTTCAGGGGCTGCGTGAAGCACCACCACCTTCATCCAGCGCTCAGGAGAAAACGACGACACTTGGTGGTACAGAACCCCATCATACTTCATGACAATGCTGCTGCTGTCAAGGACCTCTTGCGCCGCTGGCAATGGGAGATCCTGGAACATCCACCGTAGTCACCCGATATGAGAACCATGCAATTACGATCTCTTCGCCAAAGTGAAAGAACCACTGTGAGGGACCCGGTGCAATACCAAAGATGAATTACTTATCTGTGCTATAGAGCAGTCAATACGGAACATCAACAAACATGAACGCGCTAATGGTGTACGACGTCTTCCAAACATTTGGCAAAAGGTGATAAATATGGGGGCGACTATATTGAAGGTACGTAAATGTTGTACCCCTGTGAATAAAGCGATATCAGAATTATCGAACTGTTGCCATTACTTTTTATCCAACCTTAGTATTTCACTTCAGATTTCCAAAGTTTAGGAATTAAGGTACATATAGATTCCATCACCAGGGCAGATAGATAAGGCCAGAGGGATGGCCTATTCTGTTAATCTCATTACGCCAGGTTAATCCTACGACTGAACAAAGGTTATACATAGTGAGACAGGAAATGTTTAACAATTTAAATAGTTGAAAATTATCAATAGATTACAAAGAAATGAAAATCATATGGGGACAGAGAGAATAGTCTATACAAAACAAGGAAGAAGGGATGAAACTAGCGTGGAGATTCGGAATTTGGAGGTTAAAAAATAGAAGAAGAGACATAGGAAAAGATATATCGTCGGTTTCTTGGTAAAAGTGACCAAGTCCAAAATGCAAAATTCTTGGGAAAAGGCATTTAAAGGTTTAATGATCCTTCTAAAGATAACTGTACTTCTTTAGATGTTAGTAGTTAGTTATTTTGAAGGTAAATATGCTATATTATTAGTTTATAATATAAACTTATGTCTTAAATTTTCATAATGCTTGGAAGTCTTTAATGTGACTTGGTCACTTTTACCAAGAAACCGACGATATATGTCCTTTACGTAATTAAAAAGAAGACGCGATACACATTCTATTATCTTGCTCAGAAAATGAAAGAACAAGAAAGCATTTTATTGAGGAGCCATAACTAAAACTAAATGTAGAAATACGTATAGGAAGAAAATTGAGGAAAGTCGGAAAATATTTGTATATACTAGTAAAGACAAAATGGGAAGGGCATGAAAACTAAGGTATAAACATTTGTATATAAATAAGAAATACATAGTGATTAAAGAGAAAGAGTTTTTGTTAAGAAATAACTAGAATGATTGTACAAAGTATGGAATATATAGTTGTTGTTTAGTCGATTGTCGGAAATTTTCAAGCGTTACATGAAACTACCTCTCCTATAGTACATTAAGAACTATAGAACTATGCCGAAAAAGTTGTTAATCGTCAAAGTCTATAACTATAAAGATTCTACAACTTAGCTAACACTTTTCTAGATTAAAAGTCTAGAAATCTGATGAAAAATATTAAGAGTAACAATTTGGAAAAGTTGTTGATTGTCAATAATAACCTAGAACATTGACAATCAACTGTAAATATCTTATAAATTTTCGAGCGTTACATAAAACTACCTCTCTTGTAGTACATTAAAAATCTAGAACTATATCGGAAAAGTGGTTAATCGTAAAAGTCTATAACTATAAAGATTCTACAACTTAGCCAACGCTTTTCTAGATTAAAAGTCTAGACATCTGATGAAAAATGTTAAGAGTAACAATTTGGAAAAGTGGTTGACTGTCAATAATAATGATGTTTGACAATCAACTGTAAATATCTTATAAATTTTCAAGCGTTACATAAAACTACCTCTCTTATAGTACTTTAACAATCCAGAACTATGTCGGAAAAGTGGTTAATCGTCAAACCCTATAACTGTAAAGATTCTACAACTTAGCTAACGCTTTTCTAGATTAAATGTCTAGAAATCTGATGAAAAATAATAATAATAATAATAATAATAATAATAATAATGGCTTTATTTAACCTGGCAGAGTTAAGGCCGTAAGGCCTTCTCTTACAATCAACCAGGATTAAAACTTGCTTACATAGTTGAACATAAAGCTGGATCAGAATTAAGTAATTACATACTGATACAATTTAGGTACATAATGAGATCTAAAGATGTAGTTACATAAAAATGTACCTCATAAAATAAAAATAAACCTAGTGGAATACATATTAATGTTGTTAGAATCAAATACGAATCACATAAGAACAGAAGCCGATAATTCAATAAAAATGTACACAGTAGAAATAAAAATAAACACATTAGTATACATATTAGTAGGCCTATTTGATTAGAATTTAGTAGGATTTACATAATTAAACCAGAAACCGACAATTGAATAAAATGTACACAAAAATAGATGATAATAATAATAAAATAATAATAATAATAATAATAATAATAATAATAATAATAAACACAGAGGGATACATATTGGCGTTAAGTGATAAATAAACACGATTTACATGATTACACAATAAAAATAAGAAACAAAAATAATAAAAATAAAAAATAAATAAATAAAATAAAAAATAAATAAAAATAAATACAGTTGAACACATTCCATTAAATATTTGCAACGCGTTAGGTCTGGCAACTCATCATAAGATATTTTTCTAATTTACATTTAAAGAAAATTAAAGTTCGGCAGCCCTTGACTTCAGGCGGCAAAGAATTCCAGTGACGAGAAGTAGCAACAGTGAAAGATGAAGAATAAAGAGATGATGTGTGGAGTGGTATTTCTAGCGTGTTATCATATTGTGACCGAGTATTTAAGTTATGATACTGAGAAAGACTGTGGAATCGGACAGATAAGTAAGAGTAACAATTTGAAAAAGTGGTTGATTGTTAATTATAACCTAGATGTTTTACAATCAACTGTAAATATCTTACAAATTTTCAAGCGTTACATAAAACTACCTCTCTCATAGTACATTAAGAATCTAGAACTATGTCGGAAAAGTAGTTAATCGTCAAAGTCTATAACTGTAAAGATTCTGCAACTTAGATAACGCTTTTCTAGATTAGTAACCATTTGAAAAATTGGTTTACATTAAATGTCTGTAACCTAGATATTGACAATAAATTGTTTACGATTGTTGACAATCAGCTGTTCGATTTTGTTCAAGTCAGAATTATCTCCATTGTAAAAGTTGCATTTCTTAATTAAAATATTTTTGAATACATACTAATAAAAATGTTTTAATGATTTTGGAACAATTATTTGACTTCTTGAGTTTATAACCTAGATATTTTGTAGTCAACTGTTCGATCCGTTACAACTTGTCACAGGTTTCATAAAAAAGGTCGTGCTTTAAGGTTAAAAGATTTATTTGGTATATTAACTGACAAGAATATTTAAATTCATAATATTTCTAAAGTTTTTGGTTTAAAAGACTTTAGTTTATGGCATCCATTTGATTTACAAGTAAATTATTCCAAGAATTTTAAGTACTGGGTAAAATGAGTCACAGTAAGGATTACGCGTCTATTTAGGATACTAATCTTTTATGAAAAGAAATATTATATAGACCTACAAGAATTTCTTTATTTATGGCAATAATAGGATAATGCAAGTTAAAATATTTACACTTAAATCTCATTGCATAAATTTTATATTATAATCCTTTATGTGGTAAGAGCTCATATTTTAAGTCCTACACCCACAAAAATGTTTGTGATACAACTGAGCGTACAGATGTTAGCAATGATTTATTAAAATTGTCGTCTAAACGGACTATTCATGCAGGTTTTTATAATTTAACGAAATTCTTTTACGTTAGACTATATACAAACATTCTGTTGGTTTGGTTTCATAAATCTTGTTGCAAGTTTTGTAGAATTTATTAACATTAATAAAGATGTACCGTATTCAAGTTGTATTTCATGTAAGGAATTAAATGGTACATACAACCAATAATAATAGCAGAAAGGTGCGTTCGAAAGAGTATTATGGTGATCTAGGGATATTTTAGCTTTTGCTGTACTTGTTGAGTGATTTTGTTCCATCATTTCTCGATGAAATCAGGTCTACCTCTAGGTGAAATTGAGCTTCTTCATGATGTAATAGGCCCACAAAGATTCTAAGTTTAACAAAGTTTCCGAAAGATATGAGTACTTACAAATAATCTAAACTATAATCGTATATATTTCTAATATTTTTATCTGTGTATTAAAACGTGTCTCAGTGATACATTGTAGTAAGTTCTATCATACTGGTTTCTGTCAGATGCGTTTCCAATTCACTCTGGGCTAAAATAAATGCACTATTACCTTTATTTTAACTTTGCTCTAGAGTATTATTATTAAGTCTTTGATAAATTCAATGTTTAAATGTTGAACGTACAGAGATGAAAAGTTGCTATGTGGATATTTTCTTCATATTTAGGATGATTCCAATAAAATTTGACAGAAAAACAGTGGAATTTTACTGAACAAGTAAAAAATATTTTTGAGTAAATCCCGAAAAAATAAGTTTTATAGATTAGTGGACAGATCGTGACCAAAATATTGTCTGAAATGGAAATAATAAAATTTGGAAATTTATCTTTTAAAGAGACAAAGTTAAAACATCTTGGAGATATTGGCATTAAATAAATATAAATGATTTTACTGCAGGAAATTAAATTGAACACAGAATAAAATATGGGAAATGCCTGTTATTATTCGGTTGAGAAACTTTTATCATCCAGTCTGCTGTCAAAAAATTTGAAAGTTAGAATTTATAAAACAGTTATATTACCGATTCTTCTTTATGGTTGTAAAACTTGGACTCTCACTTTGAGAGAGGAATATAGGTTAAGTGTGTTTGAGAATAAGATTCTTAGGAAAATATTTGGGGCTAAGAGATGAAGTTACAGGAGAATGGAGAAAATTACACAACACAGAACTGCACGCATTGTATTCTTCACCTGACATAATTAGGTACATTAAATCCAGACGTTTGAGATGGGCAGGACATGTAGCACATATGGGCGAATCCAGAAATGCATATAGAGTTTAGTTGGGAGGCCGGATGGAAAAAGACCTTTGGGGAGGCCGAGACGTAGATGGGAAGATAATATTAAAATGGATTTGAGGGAATGGGATATGATGATAGAGAATGGATTAATCTTGCTCAGGATAGGGACCAATGGCGGGCTTATGTGATGGCGGCAATGAACCTCCGGGTTCCTTAAAAGCCAGTAAGCCATTAATATTATTATTATTATTATTATTATTATTATTATTATTATTATTATTATTATTATTATAAGCTGTTTTAATTTGTTACACACAAACTGCACAAATTAAAACACAAGAAGAATAAAAAGGGTAGATTTCTTTTGAGACCACCCTACAAAACAAGTCATGTTTCCATGTAATTTGGGTAGTAATACAAGTTTTTGTGAACTTTGTCAAAGTGCTGTCAAGATGAAGGCACTAGATTAACACCCATATTAGGGAGGTCATTAGAGAAGCCAAACTACAACGCAAAAAAAAAAAAAAAAACTGAAAGGTGTGCAGATGTTCAAATGTCTGTGTTGCTATGGTAATACAGACGTTACATTATCATGCTTAACTCAATTTGCATTGAAGAAAATTATTATAATGGAAATACACGTTAGAGGGCAGCACTTGTGACAGGGGCGTGGCCCCGGTCGTCCATCAATTATAAATTAAATTGTGATAAAGGGGGCCATGACAGTTTTGTTAAGATTTAGTACCTTCAGACCCAGTAACAGAAAACCGTTGTTAGAGGTGTGGTCAGATTCGTGGTGCTTTACGGGGAAAGGAGAGGGTAGAAGGCAAGTTGCTCGATGGTATAAAGGGTAACCATCTGACAGGGATACTAAAATGTTGCCCCATTCTGAGCTTGTATGTCTTCATCAGAAATTGATTACCGTATATTTCACAGTTCGACAATCTTATCGTTTGACGTTGCACTGGAATCACGATCTTGAGTTCAAATCTCACCTAGGACATGAATGTTGTAGTAGCAATATTTTATGTAAAGACGATTTAAACTATAGATGACTAGTGGCTTGTGCAGCAAATGCTGCAAACTAAGTTCATTAGACGTTCAAATACAAATTTTTCAGATTTATTTTCAATGAAGAATACCAGACATTTTGAAATTTATTTGTTTCCATAATAATGAAACATAATCCCTCTGAATGTTTTTTATGCTAAATACTTTTTCTGAAACTTATCCACCTTCAGTTTTTGAGTTTCAATACGAAAACGCAAGTAACAATTTCAGGACGATCAGTGGGTTTTTCATGTGGGAGTAAAGCAGTAACTATTTCAGGTCATTGTGGATTGTAGCTGAAAGTTAAAAAAAAGTCAGGTTTGCTATGTTTTCGAATAATAGACATAGCATCTTGGTATAGCTGCTGCATGGAGAGCTTGAAATGTAGAGGGTAAAATCATTTTATCCTGCTAAGAGATCTTGCTGAAATGATTGGGAGACTACAAAATTTTCTAGGCCTCTTATTTTATCAGTAAGTAATACCTTTTGGTCTTTCCTTAGCAACTGTAATTTTTGCCCTCTCTCGAGGCAATACTGAAGAGAATGACGCATATAAGTATCTACACCACACCGCCAATAAGTTTATGAAAAAGACCCAAGCCCACTTGATTAATAACTATGAAAATATTTGATTTTTAATAACAATATTATTTTCTCACGTAAGTTTTGTAAGTTCATTTGTAAAATAGCCACCACTCAGTAAATTATAAAAATGAAGATCTAATTTAAGATATTCTCTGCATCTATTTAACCTTATATAACCCAAAAAGTTTCACTTTCATATCATCAATACAGCATTAATATGTATAATTAATGAAAATAGTCACATCATGGCATTAACTATAATAATATTTCATTTCTAATAGTAATAATGTTATCAAACCACCTCAAGTTTTGTAGATTTTGATATCCAATACACAGCTGCACTCAGAAAATTACACACCGCAGAATCAGACCTGTGAATTATTTTAGCAAATCTTGAGTTTTTAATAACCAATTGAATTTGAACTCTAAATATGTCAGCAATCTTGCAGGTCATGGCCTTCGTGTAATAACCTATTGTTTATTGTAGTGTGTGTTTTGTTTTATTCTGAAATCACGGCCGACTGATGAAATGCAATTAGTTCTCATAACTGACGAAAGATGGATTTTGGAAAATTGGAAAATTATGAAGGAAAACTAACGCTTCACTGAAAGTTACTATTTTTCTGAAAATCTTTGGATGTCAAGCTTCAAAATGAAGGGCCATTCATTAAAATCCGTTCTGCCGTTTTCCCGTAAATTCCATTACCAATTCAAATTATATATATATATATATATATATATATATATATATATATATATATATACTGAACGTGGGCGAGAAATTACAAATTTTAATCGCAGCATTTTATCAGAGATGGTTTCTCTTCCATTCTGTAAATCCACAACATGAACTCTCTGCTTCTACTTAAAAGGATATTATCGGCATTCAGATTCCATCCCCATTACCCAAGTTTCAAACATCGAATGTCGATCAAACGGTAACCGTTAGACCACTGCGGCCGACAAAATTCTGAGAGGGACATTAACAATCTTCAATAGATGGTATAGATTAATGAGACAAAGAATACCATAGCCTAATCCAAATTGAAAATGGTCACAACTAAGGAATTCCGTAAATAAGAAGGGAATTAACAAATAAACTACGAATTGAAGAGACAGTATTCTGATAAAGTCGATATAAGGACAATAGTAATGTGAAACAATATCTGCGGGCACTTTCATATATGTACGCACTTTCTGCTGCATGCTGATTCTGGAGCTAAGAAAATTAGAAAATAAAATTGGCTACAGAATATTGTAAATTTAAATCACGTTTCATCGTTAAATTATTAATTTACATTTAACAAGCATTGTTCTGGATATTCATGATACCGTACATGTAATAACTCCAGACATTTTTATGATGGCCATCTAATGACTGGGAACATTTTTGATACTGGTCATTTAAGATAATGACCATCTAATGACTGGGAACATTTTTGATACTGGACATTTAAGATAATGACCATCTAATGTCTGGAAACATTTTTGATACTGGACATTTAAGATAATGGTCATATAATGACTGGGAACTTCTTTGGTACTGTACATTTAAGATAATGGCCATCTAATGACTGGGAACATTTTTGATACTGGACATTTAAGATAATGGCCATCTAATGACTGGGAACATTTTTGATACTGGACATTTAAAATAATGGCCATCTAATGACTGGGAACATTTCTGGTACACGACATTTAAGATAATGACCATCTAAGGACTGGGGACATTTTTGGTGCTGAACATTTAAGATAATGACCATCTAATGACTGGGAACATTTTTGGTACTGGATATTTAAGATAATGACCATCTAATGACTGGAAACATTTTTGATACTGGACATTTAAGATAGTGACCATCTAATGACTGGGAACATTTTTGAAACTGGACATTTAAGATAATGGTCATATAATGACTGGGAACATTTTTGGTACTGTACATTTATTGTATTGTATTGTATTGTATTTATTAACATTCCATGGTATTCATACATGCTTACAGCTAGAATATGGAACAAGTCAAAAAACTTAATACTATTATAAAATCTTAATTTATAGTCACAGTCTAGATTTAAGATTTAAGATAATGGCCATCTAATGACTGGGAACATTTTGAAACTGGACATTTAAGATAATGACCATATAATGACGGGAACATTTTTGATACTGGATATTTAAGATAAAGGACATCTAATGACTGGGAACATTTTTGATTCTGGACATCTAAGACAATGGTAATCTAATAACTGGGAATATTTTTGATACTGGACATTTAAGATAATGGTCATCTAATGACTGGGAACATTTTTGATATTGGACATTTAAGATAATGGCCATATAATCACTGGGAACATTTTGGATACTGTACATTTAAGATAATGACATCTAATGACTGGGAACATTTTTGGTACTAGACATTTAAGGTAATGACCGTGTAATGACTGGGAACATTTTTGGTACTGGACATTTAAGATAATGATCATCTAATGACTGGGAACATTTTTGATACTGGACATTTAAGATAGTAGCCATCTAATGACTGAGAACATTTTTGATACTGGACATTAATGATGATGAACATTTTTGCAATGGACATTTCGCAGTGGACTAATTGACTGATTCATTTCACAAGATCAGGAAACATTTCAACAATAATAATTACAGCGGTGAAAGTAAAAAAACGAACGAAAAAAAATGCTAATACTATTTTGGTCTCAGGGATAGACTTGCAGTATGAAGTACGCCGTCTTGTTGATATATCGCGCGGAACGTTGCATAATTGACAATAATTATTCAAAGAATAAGCTAGTAATGTTCAGCTCAAAAGAGGAAAGCGGAAACAAGGAAAAGAAGAAAGAGCGAAGTGAATGAGCTCATAAAGAGCATATTCTGCTCTTGCACGACTCTAGCATAAATACTTTTAGAATCTCATTAAACCGGCTGTAAGTCTACACGCAGGAAACACTTGTGAGCACAAAGCACTCCAGGATCTTTCTTTCCTTTGAGGACCGTGTTTCACTTTGAAATCTGTTTTTAAACAGCTAAAATCAATTTTACACGGGAAGTGCCTTCAGAAATACCGGCTTGAACACATACAATAAACAGCTGAAGTGAGTTTCCGACATGTCGATGCCATTGGAGACATCACATCAAATTATTTCCTAGTTTAGTTCTATTATATACAGAGATGCACTTACTGTAGCTAACAGCGCCACAAATTTCATTCAACAGGGGATATCAAACTACAATCTATACTAATCAAATTCTGCAAATGCTGTTGAGTCGGTTTTGTTAACTGCACTACATGTGATATATCGCCATGCATTTGCTGCTGTTCTCTCTCTATCTCGCATAGATGCTGCGGTTAATAGGGCTAAACTGTTTGCCGTTACTCATCTCACTGGGGTAGTTGTGCAGATAGTTGCATTTGTAAATGAATAGGGAAGGGGTGGAGTGTATGAGAGAGCCTCGTTTCTAGTTTACCATGTGTTGACACACAAAATTGAAATCCCATCCGCGCTACCTACTCGTATATAGGCTACTAAATTTTCTCATGGCATTGGTTAAACGATTCAACTGCTCCGCTATGTGGTTATGGGGACGTATGACGTAGCCTACTACGTTGATGAAATTTCTGAGCACTGGAAATGAAATAAAATTGAAGTGGTTTATTAAATTGAGACCCGGAATCCAAGAGGGGTCCAACGGATGTAGGTAAATTCTCATTTTTAAATAGAACTATAAATGATTGGAATGACCTACCTGCAGCGGTCTTTGAGAGCTGTCCTTCCTTAAGGAGATTCAAGAATAATTTAAAGAGTTGTGTATAAAGTGAAAATTAAAATTAAGGTGACATTCAACATTTAATTTTTTAAGGTGACATGTATTTATCTAGCCTGACGAGTTTACTTCCTTGGTTTGAATTGTAAATTATTTAAAAATAGCGTGTAAGAGGGCCTTAGGCTAGAAATGTTTAGTTTAAATGTAGTTCTGTTTATAAGTATGCATAAGGATGTAATTATTTGACTTATTTGAACTGTTGTATCAGTGAAGGGAGGTGAGTCCAGTGAAGTTATGGTTTTACAGTGCAGTGAACAGTTCCGATCAGTGATAATTTATAGCGTCAATGAAATGTGTTCTATAGTGTCAGTGAAATGTGTTACAGAGTGTCAGTGAAATGTGTTAAAGTGTCAGTGAAATGCGTCAAAGTGTCAGTGAGACTACAGGGAATGAGATGAGAGTAAAGTGAAAGACTATTGAAACTTATGTAGGGTCTATCCATAATTATGTAGGTTGTATTGTAAAATTAGGTATTTTATTTATGTTTTATTATTATTGTGTTAAATTGTATTGTGTATTCTTATTGTATTGTGTATAAAATTGTATATGTGTTGTAAAATTGTATTGTGTATTGTAAATTTTATTGTATATTGCTTATCATTTTATTGTGTATTGTTTATATTGTATATACCACTGCTACCGGGTGCTTGCCCACTTGCAGTGTAAATAAATACATACATACATACAACTCCATTTTATATCGAAATCGAGTTAGATACACGATTTGATGGAAGAGTAATGGAAGGAGAAAAATTCTCTCCTGCGCCGGGATTTGAACCCGGGTTTTCAGCTCTACATGCTGATGCTTTATCCACTAAGCCACACCGGATACCCACCCCGGCGCCGGACAGAATCGTCTCAGATTAAGTTCCAACTCTTGGGTTCCCTCTAGTGGCCGCCCTCTGCACTACGTCATAGATGTCTATGAACGTAGAACTGAAGTCCACACATGTGCTGAGGTGCACTCGTTATGAGTGCCTAGTTGGCCAGGATCCAACGGAATAAGCGCCGTCTTAAATCACGAAGAATCACGATTTACGCATATATAGATACACGATTGCATTGATTTCGTTACTGGGAATCTGTATACCAAAAATACAGGCTCAACTCCAACATTTAACCATGCTGAAGTGATGTGAAATATCTATCGGAACTAAAGAGAGACCCAACTCCACGCACTTGGCCTCTCTTGTACTACATTAGGCAGTTGCGGAATTTTGTCGCTAGATGGCAGCAGAAGCGTTCTACATCAGTTTTTTGAAAATGGCTTCAGCTTCAGACAACGAATCATCTGCTGATAGCATAAGCATAAGATAAGAATTTCGTGATTAAAAGAATCACTTCCTTCAGTATTTCAAAATGACAGCAATAAAAATGGAGAAAATTCAAAATATCTGAGTATAAAGATTTACCTACAGTAAAACTCGTGAGAATGAGATTGCAGTTTCACGAACAATGTCAAATATTGTGTTTGATTACTTCAGATTAATTAAGCCAAATTCTAAGCCGGATCTTCCCAATGTACCTTTATACACAAAGCCCTGTCCAGTGAAGGCTGTCAAAATTCGAGACTTAAACACAATCAAAAATCATCTAAGAAAGGACGTAGTCTCTTACATAGGATCACTGCAGTCAGCAGAAAACTTGTTCGATTCTGAGGGCGATTAACATGTTAATGTGTATTGTGTAACAAATAAAAGTATTGTAAATCAAAGTGATTACTTGTCATTTACATTACTGTTTGTAAATACCACACAGTAACCTTCAAAACTACTCAATATGGCTGTAAACTTGTATGTAAAGGTTCCGGAATCCAAGAGGGGCCCAATATTTAATCACTTGGAAAATTTATTTCTCATGCAAAATAATTAGTAGAAGCTTGTTGCCATGGTTATGAAAAGATGTAATGGAGATATACTTACGAGAAAAAGAAAAAAAATGTAATTAGTCAGAGCCATTTTGTAGCAACAGCAAACATTTTTTCAGTTTCCCAAAAGTTTGATGTAATGGACTTGGGCCCCTCTTGGATTCCGGATCTCAGTTTTATACTTAATGTAAGAACAAAAATATATTCGAAAAGAATTTAAGTAGGATAAAATATCAAATTGTACTATCTTAACATTGTATTCTCAGGGAACACCATTTTACACCTTTAATTATGTTGTAGAACTGGATTATTAGATTTCTAGTAGCCCTATCGATTGAATAATTATCAGGCTGAAATATTCGAGTGTTTGTATCGCTTGAACTTTGCTGCAAGATTGGAATATTACAATATGATATTGTCACGTAAAGATTAAAGATTAAAATATTACATTTTTACCATACATTTGAATATTACAATTGTAGTGCAGCCTGAACATTTCAGATTGAAATGTTAGAAATGTAGTACTGAACTGACTGATCATTTCAGACTGAAATATTGATATTATATCATTTTAATGTTATCAGACTGGAATAATACATGTTGTATGACTTAAGAATAAACCTAGATATACCAATTGTTGCTATATCTCATGAACGTTCTCAAATTGCAGTGTACAATTTCATTGTAGGATAGCCTAAAGATTTCAAACTCAAATATTACTTTTATTGCTATCCTGAAATGCCACACTGTAGCATAAACTGAACATTTCATATTGATTAATTCAGTTACAGTATAGAGTGAACATTTCTGATTGAAATATTATGAAACAATTGAATTTCATCAGATCGAAATATTAGTCTACATATCGTAACACTAAAATATTTACAGACTATTTAGAATATTGTATTTGTATAATTATCGCGTGAATTTTGTCGGATTGTAATATTGTAACAGGTTTTTTATTGTATTATCGTCTAATATTACATTTCTTGCTCTTCTGGAGTACTATATTATGACTTAGCCTGAACATTTAAGGCTAAAAATATAAATTTTAGTATAGCCCGAACATTTCGGGAAGATGTGAATTACCTCTAAGGGGGCTGTTTATCTTTTCACATGTACGTAAATTTTCCTCTGTTTATTAGATATATTGTACGTAAATTGCCTCCCATTCGCCTAGGACGTCGAATCTTCAAATTCCAGCACTGAGTGCATTTCGCACAGTACTACTTGTTCATCCACCGAAATGACACTATATAATGGACCGGAAAATTACGATTGTTATGTGACTTAAATTTTGTCTAATCATAATATTACATATTTTGTAGTATATCGTTGAATTTTCTTAGATTGGAATATTACAGCAGTTGTATCATATTAACTTTTTCGACCATGCCGAAATGTAGTAATTATACACCTGGCAGCAGATCTTTAATGCATGTCTTAAAGTAACCTACTTTAAAGGTCACTTTCAAATGACGACTAAGGTTACAACTGTTCAGCCAATGATTGTTTATAAAACCTCAAGTTAGATTATTTTCGGATATGCAATCGAAAGAGAATTAGCGAAAAGTCACGGAGGCTGGAAATCCATTGTCGCAGAAGGTTATGTTCTGTTTTAATAATTAGCGTTAATTGTAAAAATATTAAAACAATTTGTCATCTCGTTTTTCAATGTCTAATTTTATTTCAATGTTATCTCTTTTCTTATGTCAAGGTCAAACATCTGTTCCTCGGAAAAAATCAATGTCTGCGCACATCTCATACTTCAAGATACAATAAAATTAATAATATTTAGAAATATGGTCGAGCATAAAAAGTCGTATGAAACTCGCCTATAATGGTAATTAAGAAGCTCGTATGGAAATTATGAAACGAGCTTGCGCTCGTTTCATTTCCACTTAATTACCTTCATTATAGGCTCGTTGCATAATGTACTATTTCAGACTGTTACTGACTTGAAACTTGGACACTAACACAATATTATGATTGTTTAACGAATTTTATGAAATAACATAGTTGTTTATTGTATCACATAAGGTTTTTAGATCAAAATATTAAAAAAAATTTAACTTTTCAACCTTTTATGTCAGAAAGCAACAATGTATTTCTTCAACTTTAGAGATTAGAGTGTTACTTCATATTCCTTGATCTAAGCATTTGCAAATATTCTCATTATTATCAATCATTTTTAATCTAATCTAATCCATTCTAATCTAATCTAATTTATTCCTATTTCTTATTCTAAGCATTTAAAAATATTCTCGTTATCATCAATCATTTTTAAACTAAACTAATCTCTTTTAATCTAATCTAATTTATTGTTATTTGTTGTTCTAAGCATTCACAATAATATTCTCGTTACTATGGTAATCTAATCTATTCTAATATAATCTAATTTATTCCTATTTCTTGTTCTAAAAGTTTATAAAAATATTCTCGTTATTATGAATCATTTTAAAGTAATCTAACATATTCTAATCTAATTTAATCTATTTCTTGTTCTAAAAATTTATAAAAATATTCTCATTATTATCTATCATTTTTAAAGTAAGCTACTCTATTCTAATCTAACCTAATTTATTCTATTTCTTGTTCTAAAATTTACAAAATACTCTTGTTATTATCAATCATTTTAAAGTAATCTAATATATTCTAATCTAATCTAATTTATTCCTATTTCTTGTTCTAAGCATTTACAAGTATTCTCGTTATTATTATCATCAATCATTTTAAACCAATCTAATCTTGTCTAATCTAATCTAATTTATTCTTATTTCTTGTTCTTAGCATTTATAAACATATTCTCGTTACTATCAATCATTTTTAAAGTAACCTAATCTATTCTAATCTAATCCAATTTATTAATATTTCTTGTTCTAAATATTTACAAAATTAATCTCGTTATTATAAATCATTTTAAAGTAATCTAATCTATTCTAATCTAATCCAATTTATTCATATTTCTTGTTCTAAGCATTTACAAATATTCTCGTTATTACTATCAATCACTTTTAAATTAATCTAATCTAATCTAATCTAATCTAATCTAATCTAATCTAATCTAATTTATTTCTGTCTTCTTCTAAGCATTTACAAATATTCTCATTATTAATTCTTTTTTAAATTAATCTATTCTATTCTAATCTAATTTAATTTAATTTATTCCTATTTCTTGTTCTAAGCATTTACAAATATTCAAATATTCTAACGGTCATCTGACCGTGATTCGAATCCCGGTTGGGGCAATATCTGGTTGAGGTTTTTCCGGGGTTTTCCCTCAACCCAATACGAGCAAATGCTGGGTAACTTTCGGTGCTGGACCCCGGACTCATTTCACCGGCATTATCACCTTCATTTCATTCAGACGCTAAATAACCTAGATGTTGATACAGCGTCGTAAAATAACAAAAAAATAAATTTACAAATATTCTCGTTATTATCAATCGTTTTAAACTAAGCTAATCTAATCTAATTTATTCCTATTTCTTGTTCTAAGCATTTAAAAATATTATCGTTATTATCATCAACAATTTTTAAACTAATCTAATCTAATGTAATCTAATCTATTCTAATCTAATATTCTCTATTATTAATTCTCTTTAAAGTAATCTATTCTATTCTAATCTATTTTATTTCTGTTTCTTTTTCTAAGCATTTACAAATATTCTCGTTATCAATCATGTTAAACTAATCTAATCTAATTTATTCCTATTTCTTGTTCTAAGCATTTAAAAATATTCCCATTATTATCAATCATTTTTAAACTAATATATTCTATTCTAATCTAATCTATTTCTATTTATTGTTGTAAGCATTTACAAATATTCTCGTTATTATTATCAATCATCTTTCAAAATGTTCTTTTTGTGTTTAACTGTAACAATAGAAACGCGAGAAGAAAGTGGGGATAAGTTTAAACAACACAAAACATAAAATTATCAAAAGAGAAGACATATGCATGTACTGTACTACATATAGACAGCATTTATATTCAAGACCGTGGACTCAACCCTGTAAAAAATATTCTGTTTCAACCTGCTATAAACTTGACGGCGTGTGTATCTACTATAAAATTATTTCAGCATTGTTAAGAAATAAGAAATACCTTGTTAGATAGTTTCTGTGCTATTGTGTTGGTTTCTGTGTGTTTAAAAAAAATAGATTGTGCTTACGTGCGAAGCCCAACTACCAGTTATTACATTTTATATCAATAAAACACAACAACAGGGTTTTAATGGTACTGCAGCAATAAAATAATAAAGTCGAAAATTCGTTTCATATTTATACATAGCGGTCAAATCTGTTTATTAACAATATTTCAATTTATAGATTGACAACATCAATTTCTTCAACTAATAATGTTGTTTTTTGTAATCGTTATTTGTTGCTTGTTGTTTGGATTATTATGTATATATTGTATCAATTTTCCACCCTGCCTCCCCAATTATTTCTTTTGTTTCTTTTACAGTGAGTACAATCAATTTTGTAGCAATCTACATGAAATACCATAAAACACGAATCCATACAGATGCAAATACGATACTGGAGCAGGCAATGCTTGGGCCGGAGAACTCTATTACATGACGCATAGATAACACCATAGGCTGTCCAAAAAATTGGTACACAGACAATTTCCAACGTACGTGACATAGGTTCGACTCTCTGATCTATTCTACAACAAACTCGTATATAGTACATCCCTGCTGTGACTGTATGCCTAGACCATCAGTCTGGGACACAAGTAGTCCGAGTTCGAGTCCCGATCAAACCTGGAAGTTTTTACTGAAAAGTTCATAGTGAAATTGTGGTGAACAAGTTTCGAAATTAGAATTTTTCTCGTGGTTCTCCCGTTTTTGCATGTTAGTATTAATATAATTCCGGCCATTTCATTCTCATATTCATATAACTCAGTGAAGTCAAAGCAAGCGCATTTTTCTGACCTTGACGTTATGCGCGGGCATTAAGCGCTAGGTATGCTAGGAGGAATAAGCAGCCTGTTGGATTAAGAAAACAGTGGTGTACAAACTTCAGACGGAACGTGAAATTTTATGTCGTTATTTTTATATGGCTTCTTTCTGTTTGTTATTATCTATATTGTCTGTAAGACAAAAGTACTAACACCTATTTCTTAGCCTAATATTGCAGTTGTGTTTTAAACGTTAATAAAATAATAAAGAGTAAAGAAGGAATATTCACACAAATTCTATAATAACTACAACTATACTGTACTAAGTGAATTAAACACATCATTAATAAAGAAAGTGTTATCCCAAAGAAAGACACTGAATATGACATCATAAGTTGAAATTGATATTGATGGTAGCCTATCTTTAGCTTTATAAAAGAAATCAAAACAATATTATAGTACAAAGCAAAGTTGTCTAGGTATGTTTTAACTGTAACTAATATTACATAATAAAACTCTTATCGCATTATGCATTTATGTGGTATTGGTGCGCAACTTTCTGTAATCAGAATATTAAATTATCTCGAAATCTGCTGAAGCTGTAGAGCTGACGTTTTACCAACACATAGGCACATATCTTTTGCTTGTGATGTAACAGTATTTGCTTTGTTAATTCATTTCCTTACAGACATTTTCCATGCGAATATTTTCAAACATTTTAATACACTATCTTCAGTAATACGTATTTACGATGTATTAGATTTACGAAAACAATGTGTTAGTACCTGTAAGGCTACTAAACAAACTTATCTGAAAATTTCACTTTTCTGTAAAAAAGTTGAGAAAATATTCCTTTTGAATAAAAAAGCAAACTTGTGAAAAATGAGCATTAAAATTAAAACTTACATTCTTATAATGCACTTATACCTCTCAGACAAATCTAAAAATTAACATGGATACAGTTTTAATAAGTTCTCTTCCCTTTATCCATTGAATCAGTGCTGGCCATCCCTGTATATAGCTCGACCAAGCGGTATATACTACCTCTTTCGTCTGTCTCTTTCCTTTCCGCTGTAAAGCGCTCAGGCTCTTCTGGGCTCTAAAGCGCGCGCTTGCTCCTATGGGCATCAGTTGACATCACTGATATAACTTATGCAATCACTAGTTAACGACATGTGCAGTTGCCTGTATGAAACTTTGGTATACAGCAAGCCTCAGCATAGCCAACTGGTGTACTTAAATATACCTTGCCGAGGTTAGCTTGGTAATATTTCATTATGATGGATGTAGTACTAGAAATTCGCTCTGCCCTATATTAGTAGTACCGGTAATAATAATAATAATAATAATAATAATAATAATAATAATAATAATAATAATAATAATATTGACAGTATTACCAATAATAAATATAAAAACTACTATGATATTCTTTTCATATTTTTTTAATTTAAAAGTATGTCATACTAGTGTTTAATCAGTAAACAGCATAAATGTTATTTATGTAATATAACTATTTTTATTAAATTTCAAAACTCAAGATTAACTTGAAAACTTCAAGAAATGGAAACATTTCGAAAACAATTTTCAAATCACTGCGATGATTTCTATGAGAATCCGCAGTTCTAACAGAAAAAAGTTTAGTCACTCTGCATACGGAAGTCCGCCAGACGAAACTATTCCTTTGTTTAACTCGCCGTAACACGGAAACTAGGAAAGATTTTGAATAGCAACCACTTTTAAAACTAATTGTCATTCTTTCTGAACATTTCTCTCACTTTGACCCCCATCTAAAGTAAAACATAAAAAAGTTTGCCGCTTACCAACTTTTGAGGGTGTCAATGTTTATTTTCAGCAGGTCACTTCGAAGTTAGTATTTCTTTCTAACTTTCCAAAAAAGATTTTGATTTCGAATTTTTTGTATGTTTTTCTTGGATATTTATCTATACATCCTAAAAATTACAGCGCGATTGATTATCATAGTAGCTACGACATGATAATGTTTAAAGTTGCAGCAATTAGTATCTTCGTCTACAGGTACTGATAGCCCGCAAAAGCTAGGCTGCTTTCTCCCTTTCCTTTTTGCACGACGGTGCATATTCCGATACACTCCTTACTCGACACCCATTTCAACGAGTGCTTACGACCACTGATTTAGATAATAAGATTTCACAGCAAATCCTCGTTGCTCACCTGTTCAATGCTTGCTCCATGTTTAATAAATTCCATCAATCAAACTAAGGCTACTATTACACTATCAAAGTTCTTTGACAAAAATCTTTTATAAAATATATGGCATTGTAATGGGTTTTCTTTTATAAAAGTTTCTTTGATAAAAGATCTTTTATAAAATATAAGTACATCTTATTATCTTTGATAAAAGATTTCTACATCTTGAAACAAATATGGCGGAACGCAAAAATAACTGGACTGTTGCTATTACAAAAATTCTGATATCGGAACGTGAAGGAAATTAAATGTTGTAAATAAATAATTTGTACGATATAATATTAATATTATATAATAATATTTTATAATAATAATAATTTGTATAACTTTTTAAGTCCTCGCATTGTAGCTCTTTCAATAAGTTCTGATGGATATCTCTCTTATCACGTTTTGTAATCCACGGTTTAAACCACATGCGTTTCTTTTTCTGTTTCTTTTTCGGTAAAATGTTTATGTAATAATTGAACTAATTGTAGCTAAACAAGCATAATACTAGAATAACTCTTCTCGGGTTCTCAGCCAGGTGAGTTGTATTTCGACGGCTAGCTCTGCCATCTTCTTCTTCTTCTTCTTCTTCTTCTTCTTCTTCTTCTTCTCTGCATAATACTGTTCTCCATCCATGGTGTTATAAACTTAACGCGTAAATATTACTATCAACAAATCAAACTTAGCGCGTAAATATTAGTATCAACAAATCATAAACTTAACGCGTAAATATTAGTATAAACAAATCAAACTTAACGCGTACATATTAGTATTAACAAATCATAATCTTAACGCGTAAATATTAGTATAAACAAATCAAACTTAACGCGTAAATATTAGTATCAACACATCATAAACTTAACGCGTAAATATTAGTATAAACAAATCAAACTTAACGCGTAAAAATTAGTATTAACAAATCATAAACTTAACGCGTAAATATTAGTATCAACAAATCAAACTTAACGCGTAAATATCAGTATCAACATATCATAAACTTAACGCGTAGGTCTAAATATTAGTATCAACAAATCATAAACTTAACGCGTAAATATTAGTATAAACAAATCAAACTTAACGCGTACATATTAGTATTAACAAATCATAATCTTAACGCGTAAATATTAGTATAAACAAATCAAACTTAACGCGTACATATTAGTATTAACAAATCATAATCTTAACGCGTAAATATTAGTATAAACAAATCAAACTTAACGCGTAAATATTAGTATAAACAAATCAAACTTAGCGCGTAAATATTAGTATCAACACATCATAAACTTAACGCGTAAATATTAGTATAAACAAATCAAACTTAACGCGTAAATATTAGTATTAACAAATCATAAACTTAACGCGTAAATATTAGTATCAACAAATCAAACTTAACGCGTAAATATCAGTATCAACATATCATAAACTTAACGCGTAGGTCTAAATATTAGTATCAACAAA
Organism: Periplaneta americana; assembly: GCA_025594305.2. Taxonomy (NCBI): domain Eukaryota; kingdom Metazoa; phylum Arthropoda; class Insecta; order Blattodea; family Blattidae; genus Periplaneta; species Periplaneta americana. The sequence continues at coordinate 22,203,120 of JAJSOF020000035.1, forward strand.
TCATAAACTTAACGCGTAAATATTAGTATAAACAAATCAAACTTAACGCGTACATATTAGTATTAACAAATCATAAACTTAACGCGTAAATATTAGTATCAACAAATCAAACTTAACGCGTAAATATCAGTATCAACATATCATAAACTTAACGCGTAGGTCTAAATATTAGTATCAACAAATCATAAACTTAACGCGTAAATATTAGTATAAACAAATCAAACTTAACGCGTACATATTAGTATTAACAAATCATAATCTTAACGCGTAAATATTAGTATAAACAAATCAAACTTAACGCGTAAATATTAGTATAAACAAATCAAACTTAGCGCGTAAATATTAGTATCAACACATCATAAACTTAACGCGTAAATATTAGTATAAACAAATCAAACTTAACGCGTAAATATTAGTATTAACAAATCATAAACTTAACGCGTAAATATTAGTATCAACAAATCATAAACTTAACGCGTAAATATTAGTATCAACAAATCAAACTTAACGCGTAAATATCAGTATCAACATATCATAAACTTAACACGTAGGTCTAAATATTAGTATCAACAAATCATAAACTTAACGCTTAAATATTAGCATCAATATATCCTCGGAACACGTGTTAACTGTTGTGGAACAAGTTTTAGGTGCACTTTTGTTCCTAATTTTATGTTATCTTTGATAAAATATTTCATAAAAGATTTTATGTAGTGTAATATACCGTAAATCCTACCTTTTATCAAATATCTTTGATAAAATAATTTATCATAATGTTTGTCAAAGAACTTTGATAGTGTAATAGCACCCTAAACAATGACAATGCAATTAAGCCTTCAAAAATATGAGGCGCATCCATAAAGTAACTTTTCCACTCGTCCCACAGCTAGCAAACCATATGTTGCGCGAAGCGACTGCGTGTGCGCGATAGAGTAATGTCCTGGCATGGATCATGCGCTAGCGGAACTTCCCGAGTGCTCGCAGTAGCTTCGCTGCATTGGTTGAAGATGGACGTTCCTATTCCAGCTCCAGCCGCGTGTGAAGTGCGGTTAGTGATAAAGTTTTTGAATGCACAGGACATAGCGCCGATTGCAATTGATCGTCAGCTGTGCCAGGTCTATGGGAGCGTCCATCTTTAACCAATGCAACGAAGCTACTGAGAGCACTCGGGAAGTTCCGCTTTATGCCAGGACGTTACTCTATCACGTACACGCAACATATGTTTGCTAGCTGTGGGACGAGTGGTAAAGTTACTTTATGGACGCGCCTCGTAATCTATGTACTACCAACAGCAAAAATTAAAATCTTTCGTTTCTTTGCCCCATCTTGTATTTTATATAGCAAGGAAGTGAAGAGTGAGCTTAAAAATGATTAACTGCTTTAAAATACATTTAAAATAATTTGTTGCTTATTTCAGTTGTCCGCACCGACTGCCGAGAATTCACCCCCGCCTTCATCTACGTCTGTCGCACCCCCCGGAGGGGGTGGAGGCACCCCTTGCAGTAGCACGACGGCCGTCTCTAGCGGCTGTCAGCAGCCGACGGCGGTGCGGAGCCCCCTGAGTTCGGGGGGCAGCCCCCCAAGTAACGGTGCCCCGGTGGGCGCCACCCGATGCTGTGATACAGGACGGCCGCTCTTCACGGACCCGCTGACGGGCCAGACGGTCTGCTCGTGCCAGTACGACCTGCTCAGTTACCAGAGGCTAGCTAGCGCCGGCGTCGGCGTCGCGGCGGCAGGGGCTGCCGGCATCCCGGCGCTATCAATGTACAGCGCGCCCTACACGGACGGCATGGCCGCCTACTTCCCCGCCCTGGGGGCCGACCAGGCGCCCTTCTACACCTCAACGGTGAGTTATCACATACAGACAGAATACTATGTAAGAGCTGATATCTATATATACAGGGACATCATTTTATTTTTACTAACATTTTTAATATTAACCGGGCTATACCGTTGGATCAACGCCATTTGTTACCCCCTTCCACGACTGGAGTTCGATGATACTGGCGTAATATACAAACAAATCACTTTACTAGGTATAGGAGGGAAGAAAAGTAGTTCATCCATTTACGTAAACTAGGAAATATCGCGCTTTTCAGTTTGATAATTTTCATTAGGTTTTTGTTTAATCAAAATACAGTACAGTATTAACAATGAGTGTCTTTACTCACGAACTGAGCTGTCCATGTGGACATATTCATTATGCAGTGTATATTATACTGTCTACAGCACATTAGCGTACAAGATAGAGAATGAAGTTAAATTGAAAAATAATCATAATATGGATGTTTAAACACATTTTTGAAAATGGTGGCCGTTCATTTCGATACAGACTTCAGTTCTAATGTGCATATTAACGCACCATAGACTATTGTACCTAATCCCAATTACCAGTTTCGTCCTTCGTACTAGACACCATAGACTACTGTATCTAATCCCAATTACCAGTTTCGTCCTTCGTACTAGACACCACAGACTACTGTATCTAATCCCAATTATCAGTTTCGTCCTTCGTACTAGGAACTCATGTTGAAATAATTCTGAACCTACTCTATAAAAGAGTACCTTACGTACTGTAAATTCAATCTTCTTCTGTCCGATCCGAAAAGATAAAATTGCTCAGACATACAATCTGCTGTCCGTCCAAGTGGTTATGTCGTAGGGTCGTAGAAAGGGAGGAAATCACGTGACAGTTAATTACTTAACGAGGTCCTTTTATTTAATTTATTCTAAACAGTCGTATAATATTACGCAGACGTCAAATTCCTAACATAAATTAATGTTCTAAGGCAGCCCAGCCACTAGCTGCCGAATAGAAGCAGGTGGGGGAAACCGGGATACGACGTAGGCAAATGGACGACAGTACCTGTGCGAAAATGATTCAATATTGAAAGTTCTTTCGTCACTGGGAAACGCGAACATATTTTTGGAACGTACTGTTTACTACGACCGTAAGGCTACTATGACTGTATATGCAGTCTTGGATCTGTGTGAAGGACAGTTGAGCTTCATTAGTAGAAGGGATGGGAGTGAAGTACATTCAAAAACTCAGGTACAATAAAAATTGAAGTAAAAATTAAATGATGTCCCTGTATAATTTGAACTGGAAATGGAAATTACGGGAAAACGGCTGAACGGATTTTAATAAATGGCCCCTCATTTTGAAGCTTGGAACCCAAAGTTTTTCGGAAAAATAGTAGTCTTCAGTGAAATGTCAATTTTCCTACATAATTTTCCTATTTTCCAAAATCCATCTGTCGTCAGTTTTGAGAACTAGTTAATTGCATTCAGGAGAAGCGAAGCGAGCATCAAGTCGGCCGTGTTGCATTTCAGAATAAAACAAAACACACACTACAGTAAACAATATTACACGAAGGCCATGATCTGCAAGAATGCTGACATATTTAGAACTCAAATTAAATTGGGTATTAAAAACTTAACTTACTAAAAATAATTTACAGGTTCGATTCAGTGGTGTGTAATTTTCTGGGTACAGCTGTGTATTGGATATTAAAAACTACAAAACTTGAGGTGGTTTGATTACATTAATACCATTAGAAATGAAATGTTATTGTAGTTAATGCCGTGATGTGACTATTTTTCATTAATTATACATATTAATGCTATATTGATGATATGAAAGTGAAACGTTTTGGGGTTATTTAAGTAGATGTAGAGAATAACTTAAATTAGATTTTGATTTCTATATTTTTACTGAGTGGCGGCTATATAGTATATGTTACTGAAAGCTATAAAACTTACGTAAGATAATAATATTATTAAAAATCAAATATTTTTATAGTTATTAATCAAGTGGGGTTGGGTCTTTTTCACATATTTAGTGGCGGTGTGGTGTAGATATTTATATGCGTGGTTCTCTTCAGTATTGGCTCGAGAGAGAGTATCTTTCATTATTATGGAAGCAAATAACTTTCAGAATGTCTGGTATTCTTCATTGAAAATAAATCCGAAAAATGTTTATTTGAACGTCTAATGAACTTAGTTTGCCTCATTTGCTGCACAAGCCACTAGTATGATATATTTTCAGGCCCTTTTATACAGGGAGTTCATTTAGAAGTTGGTCACGATTATGTGCCATTCCTTTATACATAGTGAACCGTAAGTTGCGTCATTAAATTGAGGGTGTTATTTTTTGAGACATTAAAAAAGTTGAGTACAATTTTGTTCGTTTTTACTTCATTTCCTGGATAAAAATAATTTTATATGAAACCTTTCATAGCGTGTTTAGGTAAAGCTATTGATTTATTTCGCAATATTCTCAATCAATTTAAGAGAGCAGTGTATTATGATAATAAGTAATTGAAAGAATTTTAGTTTCGTCCCGTAAATGTGCAGAAATTTGATCCGAACAAATGTAATTTTTGCTTCCAGGTTAAAATGTCCATTTCAAAAAGCCCACGTAAATAAAAGTCCACAACAGAAATGTCCATAACTGAAATGTGCTTAAATAAAAGTCCCAAATGTCCATAAATAAAGATTCACAACTAAAATGTCCATATAAAAATTCCATAATCTGAAATGTTCACGAGACATAAAGTGTCTCTGCAAATATTACTTCAAAATTGTTGCTTAGCAAGACATTTCAAAATCTACAAGTTGATATTTTAATAAGACAAAGCTGTTACTTAGCAATCCATTACAAATTTTCAGTATGGCTGAAGTAATACTATCACAGTAAAAGAAAAATGTATTAGTGAACAACAGTTATGTATAGGCCTACCACTTTCATTCTAGAAGCAAAAATGGGGAAAAACTGTATTGGTGGTGTGCAGACAGGCACATATGTAAGGCAAGAGGCGTGGCAAATACTGATCTGGAACACACGGTTATTCTTCTTAAGGATGGAAGTTCTCAGCACCTACATAAGGTGTATTGAAGAAATAGTTAGAAGATCTGAAAATGCACAGGGAATTTGTTGAATAACCACTAAACAGATAAATTTCAATAGAATGTAGCCTAATTTTGTATATTTTCTGGACATTTAAATGCTGGTTATTAAATCAAGGTGGACATTTTCGTTGTGGACATTTATTTCATATGAACGTCATGACAATGTGGACTTTTGTGCTGTGGACATTTTGCAATGGACATTTTAACTGCTAACCTAACTTTTCGTTCTGTAAAGGAATTTTACGTTGTTACATTTGTTCATGCGAATTAAAGAACGAAACTGATATTGTTAGAATGTGTTAGAAATGGAGCCTACACACGTCTCGAGCACTGTGCGGATTGGAGATCAAAGAACGTACATTAAGATCGAATCTTTACGTGGCAAAAATTCATTTGACTGTGATTTCAACTTCGGCTCGAAGTGTCTAATCCGTGTTTCATGAATAGCGACAATTCTAGAAAAAATGCTTGACCTTCAACGTCGAATCTATGTTTCCGAAAGTTGGCAATGTTCAGGCGTTTCTGTTTCTGTTCAGCAGTCAAACAGTGAGAGACCTTTCGCGCAGAAATTCGTCTCTTCTTCAAATCATTTGTCAAAATGCTGAATTCTGAAGTTAGTGGAATCCCCATAGCTTCTGAAAGTTCCTTCACACGTCCCTCGACGATCTTCTTCAAGAGCATCCGCCATAAGTTTCACACTTTGTTCATCTGTTGATGTTTTCGGGCTTCCTGGTCTATGCTGACACGATCATCATGAAAACGAATAGCTCAAAGAGAAACTGTACTACGACCCACTGTAATTCACCACAAACTGCACTCAAATCACTGTGGATTTCTGTGGGGGTTTTACCTTATAATGATTCGATATGCAATCTTCAATTGTCATAATACTCGAGACATTTGTAAGCTCCATTTCTAGCTCTCGTTGCCTACAACGTGTTCATAAGATATGTGTGCAATGTCCGACGATACGATCAGATTTCACCATTTTTCGAATCCTTATCTTGGTTCCGGCTCAAAGATCGCAGAATTTTGCACTGTCTTTCTCTTCTATTTCAAATTCTGCACACATCTCAACCCAAAGTTATCTGTCGTCTCGTCTTTATATTTATGGTCCAACCATAACCTAAATATTCGATCTCAGATCACCGGTACATTGAGTATACACAATCATAACACTTCCTGATACTCTTCACCATTCGCCGTTTCAATTTCTCGTCATTGGGGGCTGTCAGACATTTACTAATTTCAAAACCCGGTTGTCAAGTAGGCTGCTTAGACTGTAAGCTTTCCTAAAATATAATTTTTTTCTAATATATGATTTTTATTTTTAAAATATACATTTTCTTTATTATTTTAACAATTATTTCAATTTACATTACTAAAATTTGTTTGATTCTCAGAATTATATATAACTAAACTTGTTTTCATTTTATTATTATTATTATTATTATTATTATTATTATTATTATTATTATTTCTATTTTCAACAACTATGGCCTACATCAACAATTATTTTCAACTAATCCTTTATTGGAGTCAATTTCTACTAAAAGAGTCTTGGCTTTGAAAAACAATAAATCTCCAGGAGAAGATTTAATAAATAGTGAATTATTTAAATATGCTAGCCATAAAATTTGTTTTTGAGATTTTTTAAATTTGATTTGGGAGGGACAAGGATTTTATTGGATAAATCTATTGTAATTCCTATACATAAGAGAGGAGATTTGAAAATTACGGATAATTATAGAGGAATAAGTTTATTGAACGCAGGATATAAAATTTATGCAAATATTTTGAAAAACAAACTCAATAAGCATTACGACAATATTATCAGTGAGGAACAAAATGGTTTTCGTCGAGGAAGATCCTGTTGTGATGGATATTTCCCTAAATTACTGGTTGAGAAACATAGAGAATTTAATTTAGAAACGCATATGGCATTCATTGACTTTAAAAAGGCTTTTGATAAAGTCAATCGGAATAAATTACCAGATTTTGGCAGATGATCAAGTACCTCAACAATTATACAAAATATTTACAATATATTAAAACAACCATCATAGCAATCTCGAAGCAACAATAAACTTTCAAAGCGACCCATTTATAGTGGAGTACGACAAGGCTGTGGCTTTCACCACTTCTGTTTATTATATATATAAATAGAATCATTCAAGATTGGCGACAGACACGATATGGATTTATTGCAATTAATCGAAATTTGCAGCTTGATGCTTTACTTTTCGCTGATGATTTAGTTATCATGGCATCAACTGAAGATGATTTACAATATTCAGTACACAATTTAAATAAGGTCAGTGAAAAATATAACATGGAAATTAATATTGAAAAATCGAAAATCATGTCATTTTGTGGTTCTGTACCAAGCAAAATCTGTTTGAATAATAAAATAATAGAAAGAGTAAATACCTTCATTATCTTGGCTATACACTATCACCTTATGATGAAGTAGATATTGCTGAAAAATATGTAAATATAACAAAACAATGGGGATCATTAATTCATAAAACCCTCACTAGTAGAAAGACACACAAGAATAGGCTTGTTAAAACCTTAGCACAGCCAGTATTAAGCTATGAGCGAAGCGTGGACTGTGAAGTAAAGATGTCAGTAGAATAACAGCAAGTGAGATGAGGTTTATGAGAGCAACAGCTGGATATACTATCATAAAAAAATGAGGACCTAATGCAAGAACTTCAAATAGAACCCATTATGCAGTTCATCAGCAAATATCAACTTCAGTGGAAGGATCATCTCGAACGAATGAATCGATGCAGAATTCAAAAGCACTGCTTCATTACCATCCATATGGCAAAAGATCTCTAGGCCGTCCAAAGAAGAGATGGACTGAAAATTCTAGTTTGAGACCGTAACAGGCCATTTGGCCTAATATTTAGGAAGATGATGATGATGATTATTAATTTACTGGCTTTTAAGGAACCCGGAGGTTCATTTCACATAAGCCCGCCATTGGTCCCTATCCTGAGCAAGATTAATCCCATCATATCCCACCTCCCTCAAATTTTTAATATTATCTTCCCATCTACGTCTCGGCCTCCCCAAAGGTCTTTTATCCTCCGGCCTCCCAACTTCTATATGCATTTTTGGATTTACGTACACATGCCCTGCCCATCTCAAACGTCTGGATTTAATGTTCCTAATTATGTCAGGTGAAGAATACAATGCGTGCAGTTCTGTGTTATGTAACTTTCTCCATCCCTCTTAGCCCCAAATATTTTTCTAAGCACTTTATTCTCAAACACCCTTAACCTATGTTCCTCTCTCAAAGTGAGAATCCAAGTTTCACAACCATAAAGAACAACCGGTAACATAACTGTTTTATAAATTCTAACTTTCATATTTTTTGACAGCAGACTGGATGATAAAAGCTTAACCGAATTATAACAGGCATTTCCCATTTTATTCTGTGTTTAATTTCCTCCCGAGTATCATTTATATTTGTTACTGTTGCTCCCAGATATTTGAATTTTTCCACCTCTTCAAAGGATAAATTTCCAATTTTTATATTTACATTTCGTACTATATTCTGGTCACGAGACATAGTCATATACTTTGTCTTTTCGGGATTTACTTCCAAACCTATCTCTTTACTTGCTTCAAGTAAAATTTCCGTATTTTCCCTAATCGTTATTATTATTATTATTATTATTATTATTATTATTATTATTAATTGTATATTTTTCCTGTATTTCTGTCATTTTTGTATTTGCTATTGTTCTAATACTGGTTGAGTGGAAGAGAAGTCTTTATGGCATTAACTCTGCCAATAGAAATAAATCTACTAATACTACTACTACTAAACACAGAGTATGCTATGGAGGAAAGAAACACACGTGCTTGTTTAGGATGCCTTCAACTACAACTGACGTAATTTTCATTGGTGTTGCTTCATCCATTTTACAGTTCTCCAAAGTGTGCATTATTTAAGAAATGGTCCTCATATGATCCAGAAAAATCTCATGCTCATTTATTTTTTTCACCTGGACATTCAAAACGTTGTGAATTCCTGTATTCATGTACAAGTGACTATGGCATAAGTTCAAACTACACCTCTGCTAAATATTCCACCGTTGCCCTTTCATATTTTGAGCGATATTGGTATTTCTACCAGACGTAAATGTTTTAACTGAGTATATTGGATGTAGTTTAAACATTGCTGTCTTTGCCAAGAAGCATGTGCCGAGCTGCTGTCCAAACAAAGAGCTTAACTACAAAGATAATCCCATCCTTGTGAGCATAATGCAAATACTAAGAAGAGGTCTGTAGTCTGCAATGCAGTAGTAAGTTTGCATTGGCTCCTGATTTTTTTTAAGCTTTGCTCTGTGACGAAATAAGAGAAGTGTATAGCCGAACGCCTTCTCTATGTCAATCACTCTTTCACGTTTAACGTAAGAAATGATAATTTTAAAATTATTTACACTGAAAATGTTTAATAAAACTTATCATCGTTTAATTAGGAATAAATATATATTTTTATATAGGCCTACATATTTTATTAAAATATTGCCACCTTTATTTAACGTCGTATTCAATTTATAAAATTATTTAATTAATCCAGATAAACACGACTGTAATTTTATACACCTTCGTATATAGTACCCTAGATCTTGGATCGCTAATGTGAAATTAAATTTTGCTATGAGATAACCGTCTTTCCAAACTCTGTCTTGGCTAAGGCTAAGCGATCGACGAGCCCTGCATTCTCTTGTTCTCTTATTTCAAATTCTGCGCACCGCTACCCCAATCTATTTGGCTTCTCGTTTTCAAAATTTATCCGCATATCATCAGCTAAGTACAAGATCTCATCATAACAATTTACTCATTATACCCTACCACAAGACATCTTTAATTTTCATCCTAATTTCAGTAAATAACAAAAAGGGGTTGTTGGACAATAACTTCTTTAGTTCAAAATTAATAAATTCTTACTTAACAGATGATAAAATTTGTCTTATAATGAAACTTCTGTCCATTAATCAGGTATTCTTGTCGTCTAATGGCAATTAAATTAATATTCTCATTATGGAAATTGCATTCTCCCTGTAACATAGTCCTAGTAATTTATATTAAATTAAATTTTCATCATTTTATTAGCTATTTCAAATATTAAATTAATTATAATTCATTGAATTAAAGCTCATAAATTAAGTTACTACTTTACCTTATAGATTTATCTAAATTTAAATAAATGTGTAGTGAAGAATATTGCTGGAGAACTTTTAAGTGTAAAATATTTGTAATTTAAATTTATGTATTGTATTGATTAAGGCTGGTTGATCTTAGATCGCTAAAACATGAGAAATTAAATGTTATTATTATTATTAACCAAGGGTATCTTTAATTACCCCTATGATGGGATGTTAGACGAAAATAACGACAAACAACAGATGAAATAGCAGTTAAGATTTTGTTAAATCAGGAGGAGAAGACTGAAGAACTAATGGAGGGCAGAAAGAAAATGGGAATTAGATGAGAGAAAAGAAATACTGATAAAGATAACAGAAAAAGAGGGCGCGATAGAGATAAAGAGAAGACGTAGAGTTTAAGAATAAATTAATATGAATAAGTTGAAGAAATAATAAAAGAATAAAAAACGTTAATGAGAGGAAGGAGGTTGATAGGAAGAGGACAGAAAATAACAAAGGAGGAATTGAGGAGGAAGAAAGGAAGAAGAAATTGTTAAAAAAACTTTTGTTGATATAGCCTATACAGAATAAAAAAGTAGAAGGGTTATATACAAGAGAAAATAAGAAAGATGAGTAAAGAAAAAATAATAACAAACCAAGGAAGAAAAAAAAGGATACTATATTGAAGAAGAATAAAATAAGAACAACTTAAGAAGGAAGAGGAGTTTAAAAATAAAAATAAAAAAGTAAAAAATAGTGGAGAAAAATCAGGTTCAAGAAATATGAAAAGAGAACGAGTAAGATAAAAACGAATTTGAAATAAATGAGGAAATGGAGAACAGGCAGAGGATGCAAAGATAAGTCGATGTGAGAATAAGAAAATGAGTAAACAGTAGAAACGTCAGACAAATAGGATAAGGAAGATAAGAAAATGAGAGAAAAAGTGAGAGAGAGAATAAGGGACTCAAAGAATGATTTTGAGAAGAGAAGAGAAGAGAAGAGAAGAGAAGAGAAGAGAAGAGAAGAGAAGAGAAGAGAAGAGAAGAGAAGAGAAGAGAAGAGAAGAGAAGAGAAGAGAAGAGAAGAGAAGAGAAGAGAAGGGAAGGGAAGGGAAGGGAAGGGAAGGGAAGGGAAGGGAAGGGAAGGGAAGAGAAGAGAAGAGAAGAGAAGAGAAGAGAAGAGAAGAGAAGAGAAGAGAAGAGAAGGGAAGGGAAGGGAAGGGAAGGGAAGGGAGGAGAAGAGAAGAGAAGAGAAGAGAAGAGAAGAGAAGAGAAGAGAAGAGAAGAGAAGAGAAGAGAAGAGAAGAGAAGAGAAGAGAAGAGAAGAGAAGAGAAGAGAAGAGAAGAGAAGAGAAGAGTGGGAAGCAGAAAAAGAAAGAAAAGAGAAGGATAATATTGAAGAGTAAAAAAATGGAGGAAAATAAGAGTGGGATGATAATGGAGAGAGCAAGGAGAAAAGGAACAAAAGAAGGAATGGAGAGTAATGAAAAGGAGAGAAATAAGAGGGAGACTAAGATAGAATAGAAGGATAGTGATGAAGAGAAGAAGAAGTAGGAATGCAAGAGAAGAAGCATAAATAGGCGAAGGAAACTGAAAAGAAGACGAAATATAAGTGGGAGGTCAGATAGCTATGAAAGGAAGACGTTTAATAGAGAGAACATTAATATACGGTAGTATAGGAAGAAGCGAAGAAAATTAAAATACTAAGAAAGAAAAAGGCGTTAGGAAGTATTATATTAAAATATTTAAGAATGAACTTTAACGACTAGGACAAGAAAGTAGGATTGTATAAAAGTGAAACAGAAAAACGGAACAACACAGAATATGTGAGGGATGAGGATATGGAGAAGAAGAAATTTAAGAAAATAAATATAATAATGCTAAGGGTAAAGAATAAAAGGAGAACCTGCATTCTGGTTTCTTCTTGTAAGACATTCCTGCCAGCTTCTGAATGCCAGCTACCTCGCAGACTCGTTAGAATATTTCTGTCAATGTATTCATTTAGCTATTGACTTGTACAGCTTCAGGATTCAGCTGTAGCTTTATTATAAATTTCTTTTATTTCAGATCGTCATCTTGTGTAAGGACATTCCATCTTGTTGCTATTAAATGAAGTGTTTGTCCACTTCTCAATGCCTTCCCCTCCAGTTATTCATCCACCGTGCACACTCAATGCGTTTATTCATTCTTGTGGTAGGCGTCTTTTTTATTGATTTATTTAACTTCTTGGGCCGTCAACCATGTTATAGAGGCATCATTCCAACTGTTAATCTTACAAATGTTTACACAGTCAGTATGAAACACAAATCCTGAATTTTACTGACCCATTACACAAACACGCGCAACAATATTTCGTCTCCATTTAAGTATTTTTATTTTTTTAGGTTTGTTTTGTGTTGTAAATATGCTTCTTAAGACCACGGTTCTATTCCTACACATAACAGAAAAAGAAAACCCAAGTGTTTGTAAGCACTGCCCACGTTCACAAAAGACCTCGTCTCCATAGCAACTGTAACTAAGGATCAGCCACGTATATAATTAAATCTTAACTGTCAGAGGGAGTTTCTTTCTATGAATAGGTCTGCTCTTTCACCTCCTATATTCATCCTTACAGCTGCGTTTGATAGCCACTGGCGTTATTCTATTTCCGCTGTAACAATACGTAAAACATCCAAGACCTGTCTGACGATCTGTAAGTTGAAACAACTTTAATTAAGCAGGTATAAACATAACATGACGTTTTAGAGACCCTATGTTTATTATTCTATCATGCTAAGTTTGGCTGAAGTCTGATAAATTCAGGGTGATTCAAAACCTCTGCATCAAACTGTAAGGGACGGTAGGTCTCTTGAAGGACAATTTCTGTCAGAAAAGACATTTTCTTCGATTCTTCGTTTAGGAGCACGAGCTCTTAGATTATGACACAATGAATTGTTACTTAATTTATTTCCATACAGTTTAAACTACTAGGGAAAACATGGTAATTTTACTTGAAACAAGTATTAAGAAAGGTTTGGAAGGAAATTCCGAAAGAAACAAAATATATTTTTTGTCTCGTAACCAGAATAATTTACAAAATGGAAATACAGAAATTGGAAATTTATTCCTTGAAAAAGTGGAAACATTAAAATATCTTCGATCAACAGCAACAAATATTTATTTATTTATTTATTTATTTATTTATTTATTTATTTATTTATTTATTTATTTATTTATTTATTTATTTATTTATTTATTTATTTATTTATTTATTCATTTATTTATTTTTATTTACTTACTTACTTACTTTCTAATAATTGTAACATAAAATATAATATAAACAGATAAAGCTTTAGCTCACCCCTGAAAGAGTAGAACTCGTGTTCAGCGGGGATTCCTGAATTGAAATTAAGAAGTATAGCTCTATAATACAATTTGCCTTATGTCGACTAGACAATAAAAATATATAAATCTAAATTTACAATTTTCCACTATTTGTAAAATCCAAACATAACTTTTTTAATTCAATATTAGAACTATTAGAATTGACAAGATTATGACATTTCAGTATAAATTTGTTATATATTCTTGGGCCTAAATTGCTAGTATGATTAAATACTGTAGCAGTATTGCATTTTGGTTCAATTAGTCTTATAGAATTCATCCTTTTATACCATAACTATGAGAATACAATTCAAAATTATTTCGATTTTTATGTGAAAATCAATATGAAATTAAACGCAGAATAAATATGGTAAATGGCTGTTATTATTCAGTTGAGAAGCTTTCGTCATGTACTTCCCTTTAAACAAAGACTAAAAGTTAGAATTGATAAAAGAGTTATATTACCGGTTCTTCTGTATGGTTATAAAACTTGGACTCTCACTTTGAGAGAGGAAAAGAGGTTAAGGGTATTTGAGAATAACGTGCTCAGGAATATATTTCGGGCAAAGGGGATGAAGTTACAGGAGAAAGGGCAAATTTACAGAGCGAGAACTGCACGCATTACATTCTTCACCTAACATAATTAGGAACATTAAATCCAGACGTTTGAGATGGATAGGGCATGTAGCACGTATGGGTGAATCCAGAAATGCATATGGAGTGTTAGTGGAAGACCTGCGAAGAAACTACCTTTGGAGAGCGGAGACGTAGATGGGAGGATAATATTAAAATGTATTTGAGGGAGTTGGGATATGATGGTAGGGACTGGATTAATCTTGCTTCATTCGGTCTCAGTGACCGATGGCTTCTTTTGTAGGGCGGTAATTTTATTTGGTTCTCTTTGTTTGTTTTTGCCTAAGTATAAAGAGAGTCCAATTCTGATATTGTGATTAAATAAATTGAAATAAATTGAAATTTGTTATTAATGTAGAAAAGGTGCAGTTATGGTAGAGTAGACTAACATTATTTGAACGTATCTAATGCCTACCCACTTCACTTGCGTGGTTCGGATTAAACTAACATTGTAAAAGCGGTTATCCAAGAGCTCGGTTGGGAGGTTATTCCACATCCACATTCTCCTGGTCTTCCTCTATGAGACTCTTTTCTGCTCTCTACCCGACAATCTTAGGGAAATCTCCTTAAGTAACAAAACTGGTCTTCAAAACTTTCTTGACGGTTTCTTCAAATTCAAACTACTCGTATCGGATTTCTTTAGACGTGAAATCGAAAAACTGCCAGAACATTGTCAGTGAGTCATAAAAAAGGCAGGAAAATATATTTGATTAGTTTATGTATTTTTATGTGAAATAAAATAATATTAGATTTAAAATAAAAAATCACTAAGAATTTATGCATGGACCTAGTACAGGGACATCATTTTATTTTTACTTCACTTTTTATTGTACCTGAGTTTTTTAATGTACTTCACTCCCACCCCTTCTATAGTGAACTTCCATCCAAGGCCGCATATGCAGTTAAAGTTGTCTTACGGTCTCAGTATACAGTATTGAGTGAGTGAGTATAGTACTTTCTAGAAATATGGTCGTATTTTCTAGAGAATAAAGTGCATTCATAATTGAATCATATTTTCGCAAAGGTACATACTTTGTCCGTTTTTTTACGTCCCTTCCCTGTTTCCAACATCCGTTTCTACTCGCCCTTCTGTAAAGACTAGTTTATCTGTGCGAATCGGGCAAAAGTGAAGTGATTACAATACGTAAGTAAGGTACTCTGTTATAGAGTAATTTCAGAATTATTATTTCAAGAGGCACAGGATTATGCCCCCATCTCGACTGATGCTTTGCATTATTCTTTTGGGGTTACTGTAAAACAGTTGTGTTTGTTAAACATCCTAATAGAAAATTAAAGAATTACATTCCAGAAACAATACATTCAATTTCAGAAGAAATGCTTTAAAACTTTTTCGATAATATGCACACAAAAGAACTGAAGCCCATATAGAAATAA
This sequence comes from Periplaneta americana, assembly GCA_025594305.2. NCBI lineage: Eukaryota > Metazoa > Arthropoda > Insecta > Blattodea > Blattidae > Periplaneta > Periplaneta americana. The sequence goes on from JAJSOF020000035.1 coordinate 22,218,589, forward strand.
ACGACCATCATTTTCAACATTTTGTTTAAATATCCAGATTTTATTTTTAAATTTAAATGCACTCTCCATATTGTATGCTGATGTGCTGTAGACAGTATAATATACATTTCATAATGAATACGTACGCCTGAATAGTTCAGTTAGTGAGTAAAAACACTTATTATTAATACAGTACTGTATTTTGAGTAAATAAAAGCCTAACGAAAAATATCAAACTGAAAATCGTAATAATTCCTAGTTTACGTAAGTGGATACACTACTTTTCTTCCTACCTAAAGTAAAGTTTGGTTTTATTTTATACTAATATCATCAAACTCCGGTCGTGGAAGGGGGTAAAGAGTGTTTGCGGTTCTCAACCGTTAATCCCAAGGTACAATAGCCAGGTTAATATTAAAAATGTTAGTAAAAATTAAATGATGACTCGGTATATTTTCTGTGTAGGCTACTACTATACCCAAATAGTTTTCCTAGGAACCCAAATCGAAATATTGTAAAAATCATCGACATAGCAGTTCGAATTCCTTATGTAGTAAGGTAATATATTAAACGGATTCTCTACACCAAGAACGTGTTAGTTATTATGGAGGTATTTCTGCTCATAATTATTGCAGTGTGTGTTGATTTGTTGGTCTCTCGCATTGTCTCATACTCACTGCCCCCAACTCTTTCCTATTTCCATTTTGTTGATGTTGTCCTTCACGGAAAGAAAGAAAAGATCTTGAAGTCATGTCAACAACTCATTAGTAAAATACAGATATCATTACAATCTTTGTATTAATTCACTGCAAAGGAAATTACTGTCTTTAGATTTTTGCCGGCTAAATAGCGGTTTTATCACAACAGAGATCTCGACTGTCATAACTACGTAATGGCATTCGTACCGCCTGCATTCCGAGGCTTTAGAAGGCGTAACCGACTATGTTTTTGCCTTGTTATCACTGTTAGCAGCCATGTCGCAACAGTTATCAAGAAAAAAGTTCCATTTTCGATATTTTCACTCAAGGAAAACCAATTCTATAATAACAGGTTATTCATATGGTAGAAATGTTGGCAGTGTTACTATGTTGACAACTTGTTGACATTATTGCTATGGCAATTAGTTCATTAAAGAAGTGGCAGCATTTTTTTCGGCAACTAATCACTTAGAGTACAAGTTATAATATATCAACTGGTCATTTATAGAAATTTAATACTTTACACTACACTATTCCTATTCTAAATAGCTTGTTCACAATATAGACCTATGCCTACTTATAGATCTTATTGTTGATCGTTCAAGGAACAATTGACAACTTACACTGAAGACTAGTAATCCTCATTCTGAATTACTATTATAACGACAGTCACAAATCTTCTGACATTGTTGCTCTTGAAAGAATTTTTCATTCATAGAGGATCAATTTTTTCGTTAATGAATCTGGTATTTATAATATTTCTAATGTTTTTCTATAGAAACTGAGTTTTCACCTGCCATTAACATAGATATATTTGTATTGCTTCTATAGAAACTGGTCATTTACAGAACAATTTTAAGTTTTAACTATGACAACTCGATATCTATATATATAATTTGAACTGGTAATGGAAATTACGGGAAAACGGCTGAACGGATTTTAATAAATGACCCTTCATTTTGAAGCTTGAAACTCGAAATTTTTCGGAAAAATAGTAGTTTTCAGTGAAATGTCAATTTTTAAACATAATTTTCCTATTTTCCAAAATCCATCTGTCGTCAGTTTTGAGAACTAGCTAATATCATTCACGGCCGACTTGATATTCCCTTAGCTTTTTTGTAAAGGAGAAGCGAAGCGAGCATCAAGTCGGCCGTGTTGCATTTCAGAATAAAACACAACACATACTACAGTAAGCAATATTACACGAAGGCCATGATCTGCAAGAATGCTGACATATTTAGAGCTCAAATTAAATTGGTTATTAAAAACTTAACTTACTAAAAATAATTTACAGGTTCGATTCTGTGGTGTGTAATTTTCTGGGTACAGCTGTGTATTGGATATTAAAAACTACAAAACTTGAGGTGCTTTGATGACATTATTACCATTAGAAATGAAATATTATTGTAGTTAATGCCATGATGTGACTATTTTTCATTAATTATACATATTAATGCAATATTGATGATATGAAAGTGAAACGTATTGGGGTTATTTAAGTAGATGTAGAGAATAACTTAAATTAGATTTTGATTTCTGTATTTTACTGAGTGGCGGCTAAATAGTATATATAGTATATGTTACTGAAAACTACAAAGCTTAAATAAGATAATAATATTATTAAAAATCAAATATTTTTATAATTATTAATCAAGTGGGGTTGGGTCTTTTTCATATATTTAATGGCGGTGTGGTGTAGATATTTATATGCGTGGTTCTCTTCAGTATTTGCTAGAGAGAGAGTATCTTTCATTGTTATGGAAGCAAATAACTTTCCGAATGTCTGGTATTCTTCATTGAAAATAAATCTGAAAAATATTTATTTGAACGTGTAATGAACTTAGTTTTTTATAAAACTGTTATTCATAGCAGATTTTTTATTTTTGCCAAGGGAGCTGGTCATTCATTTTTTTAATTTTTTTATTTTGCTAATAATAGTAACATAAAATATAAATAAACAGAAAAACTTTAGCTCGCCCCTGAAAGAGTATAACTCGTGCTCAAGGGCAGATTCCTGAATTTAAATTAAGAAGTATACAATACAATTTGTCTTATGTCTACTACACAATAAGAATATATAAATCTAAATTTACAATTTTTCAATTTTACAAAATCCATACATTACTTTTTAAATTTAATATATAACTATTAGAATTGACAAGATTAGGATATTTAAATATAAATTTGTTATATATTCTTGGGCCTAAATTACTACTATGATTAAATACTGTAGCAATGTTGCATTTTTGTTCAAACAATCTTAAAGAATTCATACCTTTTGTTTCATAACTATGAGAAAACAATTCAAAATTATTTCGATTTTGTTCATGGAACTGTTAAAGTTTTTGTATTGCATCTGGATTTTCACGGAATAGTTTATATTATACTATGGCAACTGGTCATTAGAAATAATTGTCTATGTTATTTCTACAGCATCTAGTCAGTCACATAACAGTATGTTGTTTCCACAACTGGTCATCCATAATGATTTGTTTCGCTATACATTTCCAAAATTGTTTAACATTGTCATCATGGAAACTAGAGTAATTCATTGTAATTCTTTTAATTTTTGCTAAGGCAACTAGGCATTCAAAGAATTGCTATTGTTTTCATAGCTACTGGTCTTTCACGGAACAGCTTATGTTCTACCATGATAACTGGTCATTCACAGACTTATGTTGTTCCTACAATAGCAGGCTACTTTTCATTCACATAACTGTTTATGTTGTTTTTATAGAATGTAATCGTTCATACATAGAACTGTTCATGTTGTTTTCATGACTACAGAAGTTTATATTGCTACTTTGGCAGCTGAACATTCACAAAAAGTTGACATTACTGCTTAAGACAACTTGTCATTTGTAGTAGATCTTAAATTTTTGCTATGACATCTGGTCATTCATAGAAGTGTTAATGTTCTTTCTATGGCAACAGGTCATTCACGGAACAGTTCATTTTAACTATTACATCTGGTTATTCACAGGATAAAATTATTTATTAGGACTGGTATTATCCGGGTTAGAGGGCCGTGAAAGCTTACTTTCTAAGAAAATGATTTATGTTTCTTCAGTAACTAAAATTATTTTTTTGTTTCTTTATAGCTTCTGGTCACTTGTAGAACTGTTTACGTTGCTTCAATAAATTGTTGATTCACAGGATTGTTTGTGTTGTTACAGGCTTACCAAAAACTTAAATTTGTCCTACATTATCATTCATAATACATTATATTATTATATTATACCAATAGTTCATAAGACATTTGGTCATTCATAGAAGTGTTAATGTTCTTTCCATGGCAACAGGTCATTCACGGAACTATTACATCTAGTCATTCACAGGATAAAATGATTTATTAGGACTGGTATTATCCGGGTTAGAGGGCCGTGAAAGCTTAAATTCTAAGAAAATGATTTAATGTTTCTTCAATAACTAAAATTATTTTGTTTTGTTTCTTTTATAGCTTCTGGTCACTTGTAGAACTGTTTACATTGCTTCTATAAATTGCTGATTCACTGGATTGTTTGTGTTGTTATAGACCTACCAAAAACTTATATTTGTCCTACATTATCATTCACAATACATATTATTATGTTATACCAATAGTTCGTCCACAGAAATGTTTACATTTTTTCCCAGAAATATGTCCTTAACAGAAGAGTTGGAAATGTTCCTAGGATAATTGACATTTACAATGCAAAATATATTGTTGTTACGGTAACAGTTAATTCAGAAAATAGTTTAAATTGTTGCTATATCAACTGGTCATTCAAATAAATATGAACTATTTTATAATGAAGACTAGTGATTCGCGGAACAGTTGACACTGTTACTATGGCAACTAGATTTTCACATAAACAATCGACTTAGTAGCTATGACAATTCGTCATTTATAGTTGCTATGTAACTTATCTTTCACATTGCGATTAGGCCTACTATTGCTATAATACATGAAAGTTGACGGTGTTAGTATAGTAATTGCATATTTACAATTAAATTTTCGATATTGTTATGACCAGTAATTTGTTTAACATCAATAGTTAAGATGCATTAAGACTAGTTCACAATAAACAGGAATGAGAACCGGAGGAAACCGGAGGACGTGATAGTGAAGATTTTTGATTGCAAATAAACAGAGAATGGAAAAGACTATGTATATCGATATGTATGTCAATAACAATATGAACTGTCGATATTACGCATTCTGATATTGTTTAAGGCAATTGACCAATGACGTTCTCTCATGAGTACAAGCCAGCCAACATGAACACAACTTAAGGGGAGAGGATTGTATTTTTTAAAACTTTTTTCCTATTTGGTGTAAAATATTAATTTTTTGTATGTAGAGAGCTCATAGCTGTAGAAACTCAACCAAAAATAAATATTTTGAAAAAAAAATATTTGGGGCCCAGATTTGAAAAAAAATATATACGCAATGCAAGATTTCACTAAAACCGATATATCTAAACCATTTTAAAAGGTAGGTTCATCCAGTTTTTTGCAATGTACTTGCAAAAACATGCTCTATAAACTGTCAGTAACAGAATTTTGATATTAGTCCCTACGTTTGTAAAATAAACAATTAAAATTTAATAACACTTTTCTGAATTCCTTTCTTGCAAACAAACGGATAGTTTAGTTTTAAAATAGAATCAATTAACAAACTTCTGTTACAGAGAAAAGTTTGCTAATAGTCTAAAGAATGTATGATCTAAATTTCATGCATGTATCTTTAATAGTTCAGAAGTTATATCCATTTTTGTCTGGCAATGTAGCAAAAAAATTAAGTTACCGTAAACCGATAAAAGGGGGCGAGTGATTTAAAAATCCATAGCGCAGGAAGTTTAAAAATGGCGTCTCCACATCCGATAAGCGCACAAATATCCACGAAATGTTATGCAAAGCATTCCACACATATCAAAGATTATTTTAAAGAATTATTTTTTCAATTTACCGGAAACAATAATAAAATGGGGCGAGTGATTTAAAAATCCATAACGCAGGAAGTTTAACAATGGCGTTTCAACATCTTATAAGGGCACAAATACCCACAAAATATTATGCTATGCATTCCACACATATCACAGAGTATTTTAAAGATTTTTTTTTTAATTTACTCATTTTTACCAAAAAATACCATCCTCTCCCCTTAACCAACTTGAAAATTTAAATATGTGAATTTTAACAATTTTTCTATTCTCGTTCTCGGTTCCGTTCCCGGTTTATTGTGGATCAGTCTTTACAAAAGATACTCCAATAGTTTTCACGGAAGAAAAATTGAATGCTTTTAGTCGATAAAAATAGAAAACGTCTGAGTGGATTATTTAAGAAATTATAGGATTGTGTTGTGAATTAGTCACGTAGAAGAAGCATTTTTGTTCTTTGCAGATTTGGTGAGGTTTTATTCTCGTATATCAATATCCCATACCGTTGCCATTTCATCATTACTAAATCACTGCCATATTATTATACGGTAATATCTGAATAACACCTTTAACCAACTGACACGTGAAGTACAGCAAAGTCATTCGAAGCAGGTTTTTAGGTTTCAAGAATAACAAGCCTCTTAAATGTGTATCTTCGATCTTTAAGCAATACATTACAGAGAATTTAAGCTCTGAAACACTTAGTGAGCACGTACAGACTATTAAATGTGACCAATATAAGTGCGTAATGTTATATTTCCTTTTGTACTTTGAGCGGCCTTAAACAGTTACAGAGAATGTTTCCGGATGCACAGTTCTGGTTTATTTATACATTTACAACTTCAACCAGGATGCTATGAAATCTCGACAAAGCAATTCCAATATTCTGAGCTACGCTTAACGACAAATGTATCCCAGTTTCCTTGCACAAAACATGTACTGCATTTATACCAACTCTCAGTGCTATGATTTTTAAGTTTTAAAATAGAAATGTGACTTTTATAGAACTTGTAGTGTTAGATTTAAATTTTGTAAAAACTTAAAAAAGAGGAAAATATAAGATAAAATATAGATATAAAGAAAAAAAACAAAGAAAGAAAGAA